>JARHVA010005075.1:175000-467500 GCA_037957365.1 Torreya grandis
GAAATAAATCACAAACACAATGGTACTAAAAATCAAATCAAAATACAACGGTGTAAGGAGACCTCAAACATGGGTCATATTCAAATATCACACAATCAAAGAGGCATGACTTATTCAAATGTTTAGAAAAGAAAGCATGACATATTCAAATTTCAAATAGGAAAAAATGGCATGGGAAAAAAATAATAGATCAGATTGAAATTCTACAAAATAAATACAAGGAATTCAAATAAATTTTTAAAATAGAATCATAGAACATGAGCAACTAGAATAAATGTATCATATTAATCCATGGATATATGTGTTAACAAAAAATGTTAATTACAATTTATATCAAGTACATGAAAAAACATATTCACATGGATAAAGGCATGTGTAATTACATAATATCAAACATGACAATATAAAGTGATCATATAATAATGTAACCTAGGTGTATCATGACCAAAGTAGTGGATGCACCCAATGTCTACATGACATGAGTAGAGGGAAGGCCTAACACTTTAAAGTTCATAGATCATGCATTTGTGTGTGCATGTATCACATTAAAAAATGTGTGAAACTCATGTATATATAAATAAATTATATTCTATTCACTAAAATGGAACTGACAACATCTATGCTAAGGATCAATAGAACATGCAATGTTGAAAACATTTTTTGATTTTTGAAGTGTTTTGATTTTTTTTATAGTTTTTGTATTTTGGAGATTGTATAAGCTACCAAATTATTTGAAGAGGAGGATGAGAATATTCAATTAGTGGTAAATATCTATCATTTATTGAACTAAATGTATCATAGGTGTGCATATTATAATTAGAAATTATATCATGCTATTTTATCAAGGGAATGCAATAATTAATATATTGTGCCTCTTGCCTCTTTTGATGCTAAATTTAATAAAATTGTAATTCCAAGATGCATTTTATCTCTTTATCATTTACTAATATTCCATTACTTATATTTTTATGTAATACCTTATGATTATCTTGAGCTATATGGTTTAACGTGCCTTTATCTTTATTTGGTTTTGTAATTTTTAGAGATGGATTCAAATGATATGTATTGGGTCATGTAGGTATAAATAGATCACGTGGGAAGGTATCAAGTGGATCAAAATAGAGTTTGCTCAATTATACATTTACCATATTATTATTAGGAATAATATCACCACTATCATAATCATTTGGAATTTTTCCCTCTTAGTTTTAGGTATTGATCAATAAAGGGATCTCACATGGTTTTAATGTCATTGGTTCCTATAGTAATTATGTATTATTTATAATAATTAGAGACTTTGTTAATGGTATTTTCTATATTTCTTTGTTATTTTTATCCTTTTGTTTCTTTGAATTGTCTTTTAATAGTTATATTTATTGTGGCACTTGTGCTTTAAGAGAAGTATTCATAATATGAGTGGTTTTATTGAGTGATGTATCAATTATAAGACCAACACTACCTTTATGACTTCATATTTTATTTTTTATTGAAAAATAACAATTTTTATTATGCCCATACATTATATGATTGTATAATAGTATTTGGATTTCCTGATAGGAGGTGGAAGAGGTAATTTGATCACTTTGTGTTGAATCATTTCTCTTAGGATTTCAATTGGAATCTTAGTATTATTTTGGCCACTTTTTTAATCACTTGTTTTAGATTCATTTTATTGTAGCTTTGTATTTGGATAAGAAACCTTATTTGGTGCTACATTGTAATATGAGGATTGGAAAAAATGATTAACACTACCATATGTTTGATTCTATAGGTATTTAATATAATTTTCCAACAATGTGATCTTTGAAGTGAAAGTATTTTTCTACTCGTATATTGACTTTATCATAAGGATGATTTGATATTTTAGGGATTAACAATCATAAAATCTAGGTTCTTCATATTGAATATGCATACATGTACCATATACCTTACACCTTGAAGGATTGATATCATGGACTTGGTTATAGGGATAGTAATTATCACCCTCCTCAGGGTTAGTAGGAGGAATATGTTCATTTTTAACCATTTTAAGTGTTCTAAAAATTGATATGAGAATAAGAAAGAAGAGACATACAAATGCTAACATTCCAACATGTTGCAATAAGGACAAAAAAATTAGACTGTAGGATGAGTTTTAGAAAAATCTAATATGGGTTTTAAGGTAAAAAATAAGATGAACCCATAAAAATAGGGAAACAAAAGTACATCATATGGCCTAAAGTTCTAAATTTACTAAAACTAGTAAAATGCTAAATTCACAAAATACGTACAATATTTTGGCATAAAAAGAGGTTTTTCTATATATAAACATAATTTTTAAAAATATATAAGTAATTTGAAATTTTATCTAATATGAATCATAAATAGGCTAAATATTGTGGAATGTTTCACATGCAAAACCCTAGAATATTCCCAGTAACAAATCAAAAATTATGGTAGCATATGAATTTATTTTAGAGATATGAGAGAGGTTTGTGAATAAAATATTATTTTTTGTGAAACCTAAAAATTAATTAAATAATAATCACACCATTTTACTTTTATGTCAATATCTAATATAATTATTAAATCAAATAAATTGAAATCCCCATACCAAATTTTCACAAACA
Organism: Torreya grandis; assembly: GCA_037957365.1. Taxonomy (NCBI): domain Eukaryota; kingdom Viridiplantae; phylum Streptophyta; class Pinopsida; order Cupressales; family Taxaceae; genus Torreya; species Torreya grandis. Next base: position 177,610 of record JARHVA010005075.1, read on the forward strand.
AAAAAGGCTTTTGAGTACACTAACTTGAGTAAAAACTATTTCTATGGAATTTTAAAATGGAGAATTTTTTAGGTTGAAATATTCCAATAAATTAATAATAAATTTGAATGTGTATGAACATGAATCTTGGTAACAAGAGGAGGTTAAAAACCTAGGGTAAAGTTTTAGATCTAAAAATAGATCATAACAGGATGAAACCATAGGATATTGGAAACTTAGATCATTATATGTTTGAAAAATAATACTCAGAGGTTGGTTTTACCAATTATTTAACCCTAAAATATAGATTGGGGAATCTATGGTTAAAGGTTAGGGCACAAGGATGGTAGACTATCTCTTAATTGGGCCAATTAATTTAGAAACTTGGATAAACTTGTATTGAATTTATTATGATGAGATATGCAAAAAATATAAAGTAAAACTATGATAGATATTATAATGATAATGAAAATAAGACACTTATATAGTTTTTATGCTAATATAGATTTGAATCTAAAATAATAAGGAATAATAATATAAGCAGATTATAGATCAATCATTAGATTCTATATTAAGCATTTATGTGACCTCAAACACTTATGTTACCCTCACAGGGTTGAATCAATTTTTTTGGTTTAATCTAGATATAGGTGTCCATTAAAAAATACTTGCTAGATCTAGATGAAACCACCTATTGATGATTCTAATCATACCACAAGTTCTCTTAGTGTTGAATAACACTTCTCATTTTAGGATTTTGAGAATCCATGGCATGAGTTGAAATTTATGACTATTTAGTGATTGTTTGTGGTGGAATAAAAGCAAAGTATGAAAACTATCCACAATATTTATTTATTTTAGTGGCTGGGAGCCACTAGGGTCTATAGCATTTGAATACTTAATAATTTTGAGGATTTGGTAGTTACAATAAATGATTATTAATAATGACCAACAATGGAACAAATTCCTTGCCTACTTCCTCAAATTTGGTAGTGTAGAGTATAGCCTTAGTAAGGAGTATAAGAACCATCTGACCAATAATGACCAACAATAGAACAACATGAAAAAATCATGCCAACTTGACAAGAAAGAGTATATGCTGACATACTAACATATACTTTACAATAAGAATATTCTTTTAGGAATTCTATTGGTGGTTCTTTCCAATTAGCCCTATTTATAAAATTCTTTCACCTTGGTGTATTCCTCCTTGATCAACTCAAAATACACTACAAGATTCATCATAAAATCCCCTTATTTATCTGATAACTTGTCAAATTCACTATCTACCCAAAATACAAGTTCCTTGACACATTATACTTCTATAATTTGCATCCCTATAAAATTAATGGTATCAAGGGTCTTCTAGTTGCCCTTAGCTAAATGACCTTAACTATCTATGATGTCTTGTATGTGGGTACCCTTTGTTTGAATTATTCATCATCAATCAAGCCTAAAGTAGTGGTTTGAGAAGGTTTATTTAATAGATTCCTTAGAAGTTTCACAATTTGATAATTTGTGTTTCTTTTGATGAAGTCCTTAACATCACTGCTCTAGGTGATCAAATCTTCTTGTTTATCTACTAAAATTACCATGAGGATGTCTAGATGTTTTATTTTTATAATCTTGAAGTTCAAGGCCTATTTTGTCTTATGCACCTTAATGAACTTCTCCATCTGAGCTTGAGAATTCTACAACTGGGTGATTAAGGTTTGTGCCATCTCAACTTGATGGTCTAAGGTATTCAATATAGACTTAATTCTTTTCAAATTCTTGAATGCATCCATCAATGATTTATTCAACATTTGCAATATATTTTTAGGAATTGTTAAGAAGATCTGAGCTTCCAAGTCTTGCTTTTATAGTTCCAGTTTGAGGATCCTCTATTTCAATCCTTGTTGATTGGGCTAGTACCACACTAGCTACAACCTCTTAAAAAATAGGATGCTCCCCTACTACCTATCTTGGAATAGGAGTTAAGCATGTAAATGGCTCCACCTTCTAAAAGGTGAACTCCCCAGTACCAAAAATGACTTTCTTGGTCAATAATCTTGTAAGAGTTGATGTCTCTAGATTAAATTGGACATGAGGGTCAAGTTATTTTACCTATGGTTATTCAATAATATCTACATTTGAACTCCCAAAGGCTCTAAGGGCACCAACCCATTGGATTTCCTTATTGTTAATAATCTGGATGCTTCTCTCTACTTGTTTATTCAACATATCTTGAATCCATGGCTTGACATTATCTTGAACACCTATTTTCACTCGAGTCAAAGCCACTGAAGGAGAGAGGGAGATGGGATTTTTTTCAACTTCCCATAAAAAAACCAATCAAGAATGGTTGGTCCATAAATAGGATTCTCATCACTAAAGAGTTTTATTTCACTAGTAGGGTAAGTGAAAGTTAACCTATGCCTCTTTATTAGAGCTAGAGGAACTAAGGCTAATTCTACCTATCTCTTTCCACTACTCAATGGAACCAATTCCTTGCCTGCTTCCTTATATGAGTCTACTTCCTTATCTAAACCATAAGTATCCATGATGTTATCAAGGGAACTCTCCACTATTTCTCTAGTTTCCAAAGCAATTAATCTAATAACTTTTATTGGGGAAGAGGGCCTTGGTGGGGATGATTAAATTTGGAGGATTTCAATAGGTCTTTGCTTAATCTTGGACTCCTCACCTATAGCTTTACCTTTTCATTTTGCATCACCAAATTTCTCAATCTGAGATGACTTTGTCAATCCTCCCTACTAAGGCTCAAAATAATGTACCTCAATAGGTGGTTCTTGATGTGTAGTCCCATATGGTCCTAGCAATAAGTGATATTATAAAGGATGTAACTTCCATATTTCTCCTGAAGGCTTAGTATCCCTGACCAACATACGTTCTATGGTTATGTTGTAATTTTTAACCTTGGATAAGAATTCTTCAAAGTTTTTTGCCCTTGTGTAAATACCATCTCCCACACCTGGTTGATACTTGTACTCAATCTTTGGGACCTTCTTATCCTGAATATGGTTAGCCACTCTATTATTGGAGTCCCACATCTTAAGATCTTCTAATTGGAAATCAAAAGAGTTCCTATAAACCACCATGATCTCCAACTATTTCCAATATTTGATTATAATTCTACCAATGTCCAGTGAGAAGGGATGAACTTGAGCCTTTTTATTCTTCTTGTAGTTCCAATCTATGACCTGGATGATTTGATAAGTAATTTCTTTCTCTACAAGCTTACTGGGAACATATATGGATAGTCTATATGGTTAGACCATGATTCCTTCTATCCTCATTATAGTGCAATTTAGATAGAACCACACATCCCCCATGGTATCCACTTGTTTTTTATTATAAGATGAAGTCTAGGCATAGGAATATTAGTGATTATCTCAAAAATGATTGGGAAGACACCATCACATATGAATTATATATGATTACTATATTTGAAAATATATAGTTTGGAGTAATGATGGGAAATGGTATTCCTACCATTAAGGGACCAATTTTGGATGCCAAGGAAATTAATAGAAGCCAAGAGTGAGTCTAAGAGGTAAGACATCATAAAGAAATGTCTGAAGGTCTTTCTCTTGATGGTTGTAAATTGTTTGGCCAAAAAGAAACCTATTAAGTCTCTAATGGGAGGGGTTAATTTCCAATTCAACATGCAATGGACATAAGACACCAAGACTTTACTCACATAAGTTATAGAAGATGCACCAAAGGATTTGTATAATAAGGTCATAGCTACCCTAACACCTTCTCTAAATTGGGTAATAGGAATCTCACCATTAAGGGTCCTAAAAACATGGGAACCTTGGATTAACCAAGGTGAAATAACTAAATCCAAGTCTTGGGAATTTTTCCATTCTCTCAAGGATGGAAGATCAACATGAGGTAAAAGGATCTTATAATAAGTCTCAAAGGCCATGGGAGCTATGCATGAAACTTTATTTACATTTCCTTCATGAATAATCCATTCTCCATCTACTCTGTAGTCAATTACAATAGGAACAAGAAGGTTAATGCAATGAATTACCTATAGTTTAGTAGTGATGTGATGAAGACCTACCATTTGAATTGATACTAAATCCTTGTCTTTTTGTTACACTAAAGCATTCCTCTTTTCTTCTTAATAAATTGGTTGCAACTCTTTGACAAAGAAGAATAATTCAGACTAATTCTTGATTCCTTATACATTCAATGTTGTTAAATCCAAATATGTGTCTCTAAATACCCTTCCTTCACCATCTAAAGTTAGATAAAGCTCTGCTTTAATCTTCATCTATTGCCTACCATTGCCATTGGTAATAGTGTATGGTAATTACAAATCTATCAAATTTTTTACTAAGGAACCTACTCTAAATTAAGTTCACAATTATCTCAAGTGTCACATAATCAATTTGAACTAATTTTGGCCTTATTTGTGGAGGGTTTAGGGTTTTTATATTTTAATGACCAAAACATCCAACTTTGATCTCATATGTGCCTTAGATATTATGGAACCTTACTTATCATCTCTCATATGTTTTCAATCATGAAATATATTTAATTTGGATCCTTCATACTTATGTGGAGCTTATGTGGTAGGGTTCCATTCCTTTCATGAAAATTTTCATAAATTTCATTTGAAGAGTGACCTTTAGTTTTCAAAATTCCCTTTTATTTTTCATTGAAAATCCAAATCTAGGTCCTTATATTTCATTAGGTCTTGATCTTTGAGCTTATTGATTATGCCATGTGTCAATATTTTGACGCCTTTTTAAAATTTTCAATTGGGTCACATCATTGGATAGAATACAATGAGTAAGTGATCACCATTTGATCCTTTGGGAGATCTTGAGGCTTCCATGTTGATGTGCACTATTGGATCAAATCCATCAAGCAAGTGATCACCATTTGATCCTATAAGATGCTTACCCTTTTAACTAGTAAAAAAGACTTAGGCCAAGACTTGTATGTCTCAATCTTTCCTTCATAATAAAACTAAAAATTTATTAAAAAAGGATTTAGAAATTCGCCCTTTGATTAGGCTTAAAAAATTATCTAAGTTAAATTTGATGGGTTTAGTCCTATAAAATACATCCTCACAAATGCCAAATGATGGGAACAAACCTACCAATTTTAAGACAATAAAATACATTTGTTTCAATTTAAATTTGACGGGTTTGGTCCCATCAAATACATCCTCATAGATGTAAAATGATGGGGGTGAACCTATCAAATTTAAAACAATGAAATTTATGATCTAATAACTAAATGCTACATGTAAACCCATCAGGAGATCTCCAAGCTTTAGGGATTGTCTAAGTTAAATTTGATGGGTTAAATCCCATCAAATACATTATCATAGATGTTAAATGATGAGGGTGAATCTATCAAATTTAAGATGATACAATATTTATGTTCTAATTTAAATTTGATGGGTTCAGTCCTATCAAATATGTCCTCACAGACATCAAATGATGGGATTGAAACTATCAAATTTAAAATAATGAAATTTATTTCACACCATTAGACTCAAAACATCTGATCAAGTGATCACTATTAGATCCTTAATAGGGCCCGAACAATTAACTATATGACTATATAAAAGTATTAAATCTTGATGCACCATTGTATCAAATCCAATAAACAAGAGTAAAGCATTAGATCTATAAAAGTGCATGAAGTCTAAGCTAAAACCTGATTATGCATAAAATTTCATACTATAATTTCTCACAAATGTTTAAATTCAAATATATAGGGTTTATTTTTTTGGAACCCTAACTTCATTCATGGAACTTACAATTAGTAACCTTCAAGATGATTTTTAGCAACATTAAAAACATGATCAAACAATCTTTCGCATTTACTATAGGATATAGAAGTTCTAGAAATAATCAAATGGGTCCCCTTTCCAAAAAACAAAAATGGGGGTGTTGGTCTCAACACCACCTATAATATTTTAGGTTCTATGTTACCTTCACTCTAGTGTATTTAGATCTAGATCATAGACTTCCACTCCTTGTCAAATAGTTAAACCCTACGTCTTCATATTCATAATGGTTATGGTAAAAATGGGCTAGTGGGCACACAATGTTAAAATTCCCTAAATACCCATCTATCAATAAATAATTTATTTATAACCAATACTTTGAAGAGGGCCTCAATATTATGTAGTTCTCCCCTAAATGTTTTCTTATGTGTGTATAAGAATGCAATGTGTGATAAGAAAGTACATAGAGTGACCTATCTAGTAACTTATCAAATGTGGCTCATTTGATGATCCTTTAGTAATTCAAACCTATGTATTTGATGTCCCTCTGACTAATAGGGAAATAGGGGAAAATAGGGAAGCTTTACTCACTTGAGTGCTTGAATTAATTCCTTTTATAAGTTGCCTTTTGAGTTACTAGGTATGTGCTAGGTGTATAATGAATGAAGATTGATTTTGTATATATATATATATATATATATATATCAATCCTCATTCATTATAAACCTAGCACATACCTAGTAACTCAAAAGGCAACTTATAAAAGGAATTAATTAATATATTTAGAGATTATCTCACATTAAATCACTTAAGCCAACCATATTAATATGTTTAATTTATAAATTGGATGACTTTAGGGAAATGGATACTTACATTGGAGTAGGACACTAACATCAATGCATGCATCTATATAGGAATCAAGTGTCTTTAAATATGGACAACATGCACATGTCCATAACTTGTAGAACATAAGATAAGTAAGGTTGTAGCATTTTGGGTATGATAGAAGGCCTGAGTCATCAAAATAAAAAAAAATAGACTAAGAGATAAGTAATATGCTTAAAGAGATAGTGTATATGAACCTTTAGATATCGATAAGATCTATAAGTTAGAGGTGAATTCATGATATCTAATTTTCCAAGTGTACAAGACTGAGGTGATATATAATTCAAAAATAATTTCTACAATAATCATGTATGATAGAATGTCTCAAAAGTTTCCTAAATGAATAAACCCTTAGTCATCAAATGAGAGATTCATCATATAATATGAGATAGAAAAGATAATAAATTTTAAATAAGTGTGTATTAAAGTTCATATATATCATGTATTGGAAATTTGAATATTTAATAAAAATATTAAGTATATTATTAGGTTTATTCAAACCATATTAAAAACAAGTCATGAAATTGAACTAAAGTTGTAAAAATGGAAATATTATAGGATGTATAAATTGAAGCCTCTTTTATTATTTTTGAGGTATTAATTTATGCTTTTTGGGTATCAAGAATTCAAAAAATATGTCTCATCATATAATATATAATCATCATAAATATCTGGGTTGCATTTGTATTGATAATTCATTTTTAAGTTTTTTATTTTGAATCATGTTTAGGTGGTTTTTTTACTTTGTAAATAGTAGCCTTACCTAAGGTTTTTTGATGAATAAGTGTAATCTTACCTTTTTAAAGTAACTCTTACATCTATTAAGTCTATACACTTTTCCATTTACTTACCCCTAATGGTATGATATTCACAATTATATCGATGTTAAAAATAAGTGGAAACTTAGTCATTTTTTTCATTAAGTATTTTATTTTGTTTTATTGATTCTTAAAAAAATATGGGAATTAGGTTTTAGTAGTTTCCATGTATTATTTTTTTTAGTAATATATGTACTTTTTCTTAGATCATGAATACTAGATTTCACTAATTCCTTAGTATGCAATTTTGGAATTTTGATTTGTGTAATAGTTTTTCTATAAATTAATGGCCATATGTATAAAATAAATTAATAGTTTTCATATTTTTTTGAGTGAATTTTCCTTAATAAGTGTTATGATACTATTTATAAAGATAATATGGTAGATACATCAAAGAATGCATACGATAATGAAATATATGAAAGTAATCTCACGTTTCTTCATTTGGACCATGTATAAGATGTTTAATACTTCAAAACAAAATTATTGGGACATTATTATTAATATATCTATACAATAAAAAAAATTTATATGACAAATTGATCATAAAGAACCACAAGTAAAGAATAAAACCAATTAAAGCCTTGAAGGAAAAATGTTTTAGGAAAAATAATTATTATCATCAAAGGATGATCCTCATAATCATATATAGAATTTAATGTTGTATAAATATTCATTTGAATACATATTTGATCATTAAATAATTTTAATTTAAAAATTATCAAACCAAGTGGAAAAGGCATGTCAATAATGTCCTTTGGAATAATATTTGAATGTACAAATTATCCATTAATATTAATCTTATTTGCTTCTTGGTGAAGGGATAAACTATGAGCTTATCCTTTTTGTTCCCATATAATATACATAATAGTGACTATATCATGGGTAGGAATTGAATAATTTTTAATATCTTAATTTGAATTATTAGTATATTTATTGATGGTGGCGATATGTTATCCACTTGGTATAAGATTAGGAGTAAAAAATGTATCACAAAGCATATATGATTTGGGATCACAAGCATAAGGCCTTAGGGTGTCTACATAAATAAAATTCATATTTTGAATATTAATATACTTATATATTATTTCATGAACAAAAAATATTATTGCTCTTTAAAAGTTTGAATAATGCATTTATCAATCCCTTCATCATTTAAAAGCTTGGAATTTTATATCTTAACATATAATAAATATGTTTCACTCTCGTAAATTGTGGTAATGTGAATAATTATTAATTTTAATAAAATAAATATACAAAGGAATATGAAACCCATGGTTGAGAATCATAAGATGAATATGTATGATTAAATTTGTAAATGAAACCAAATGATACCTTAAAAGGTGAAGGTTTAGGAAATCACAAGTTTTTATATGTAAGAATAAGGTTTCACCATTTATGTTTACTCTAATATTGGTTATAATAAAATCAAGTATTTTTTTCCAAAATAAATAAATTTAAACATAAATATAAATATAATACAAAAATCATATACACTCTAGTGTTAAAATAAATAATATAGTTCATGTAGCATAAAAATGATAAATTCAATGTAAGTAAGGGTAAATGAGATGGAATGATCACACCACGATTTTTTTTAGAAATATTAATGTTTTTATTATCTACCACATGCACACATAATATCATTATATGAGGCAAAATCATCATCTAATATGAGTTTGACATGGGAAGAATCATCACTACAAATATCACAACACTAAATTTTTTTGTCTATTAAGTTTAAATCACATATGGGTTTTAAGCCTACACTCATTAGGAGTAATCCAATTTTTTATGTTTAACCTTCATATATGTTCACCTTCATAATTCACTAGATATAATTTTATAATGTTTTAGTTTCCTTCTTGATCTAGCTTAAAACAATGAGATGGAAATCCAAAAGTGATAATGAATAAGTAGTTAGGTTGGGTAATAATCAAAGTAATATTTGAAGCTACATATCTTTCATACTAAAAATATTCCCCTTATATGTTATGTAATGTGTAGATGATGTGTTTGAGTTAGGGATTCCACCTCCTCTCCTTAGGTATAGATTAAACTAGAATTCACTTAATCCTTATCTAATTAAAATATGCAATGATGTTAATAAATTCCGTGAAATATAAAAATTCTTTTGTATATGTGTATAGACATGAAATCAAATTGAACCTTATGCTATTCAATGTGATACTTTATTATTATAATTTTCATAGACTGTGTGTCTGTGTGTGTGTGTGTGTGTGTGCACGTGCGTGTGCATGTGTGTGTGTGTGTGTGTGTGTGTGTGTGTGTGTGTGTGTGTGTGTGTGTGTGTGTGTGTGTGTGTGTGTGTGTGTGTGTGTGTGTGTGTGTGTGTGTGTGTGTGTGTGTGTGTGTGTGTGTGTGTGTGTGTGTGTGTGTGTGTGATATATATATATATATATATATATATATATATATATATATATATATATATAGAGAGAGAGAGAGAAAGAGATTATTATGATATAAAATATAATGGAAACAAAATATATGATAAAAAATATGATAAAGACCAAACAAATTTCAAACATAAAAAATATGTAAATAATGGTCAAAGAACCCACAAAAGTAAAAAGAGTAGACTCATAGGACATACGAGTCTGATGAAGAATAAATAATAATAAAAGATAGTTATGAGAGATAAATCTACACATGAGCACAATCATAAGATGATAAAATGAAAAATAGATGAATGTATAGGACCATGGGATCACATAGAGAGTAAAAGACACATTAAAAATCACCAATTAATCTATAAATCAAGGTGACAACCCATATGCACAAATAAGTATTAAAATATTTATAATAACAAGAATCATAATAAAATAGGTGTCTATAAGATGAAAGTAATGATTTCATTTCATTTACATTAAATTTTTTTAATTTACATTATTAAAACATGTATGATAATCATGTTTACCACTTCCATCTATCCATCAATGTAGGGATACATTAAAATGGACTTGTTCAAATATGTGTCCAATTTATGCGAAAGTTGTATTTATAAATATATCAATAATATTGTATGCATATCAAATATTATAGTTTTTGGTATTCGAAATCGATGCAAACATTTTAAAAATACATTCTATTTGTTTCTAGAGCTTAGATTGGTTACCTACGAGGTGTGATAATTTTCATATTTGATAATATATTAACTAATACATAAATATAATCATTACCATTATTGGCAATTTATGGTAGCATAACAATAAGTCTATGAATATAATTTCATATAGTTTTATTAGAACCAATATAGATGTGTACCCACCTTTTTTAATAGTTTTGGAATTACATGTGTTATAAGACATGATGGATTCAGAAACATTTGACTCAAGGTTTGTGAAAAATTAACAAGTATGTAACACCATAAAGGTAATTTTAAATCAAAAGTATCTTAAAAACTTGATAAAATGAGCCTTCAACATTATTTTCTCTCTATCCACCTTATGCAGTATAGAAAAGTGCTAAAAATGATATAAAATTCCATCGTGCAATTATAAAGTTTAAATTGAAGTACCCCATTCAAATTTTGATATATATATATGAAAATTTTGTGATATAAGGATATAATTATAACCAATATTTTAATTCACCTTCAAATTCACAAATTGCATTTAATATATATTAAATTGGATGTTAGATAAGGTAATTTTATGTTTTAATTTCACTTGTCATGCTTGATCTTTAAATGGAACTGATGAAGACATGAATAACATTTCTAATTTCACTTTGAGTGTAAATATTGAATTATATTTTTATTTTTGTGTATTTTAATCTCCTTTCTTAACATTTAAAAATTATAATTCTTAAATTTATATATAATGTCATAAATCACATAGTCATATGTGACATAGTTCCTTATTGTGTTAGTGAAAGTTTCACTATGATAAGAAACTAGGTATCCATGTTGAGGGAGAAATGATCCAAGTGTATAATCAAAAACATAAATCTTGATAAAAAAAAAATGGTTGTTTAAGATTAGCAAACATGAATAATAAAACATAATAGATTTTGAATTCAAATTATTCTAATCATTTTATATGATGCAATTGATACAATGAAGTTTTATTTTGTGTTACCTTTGGTAACTTGGTTCATAGGCCAAGTCACATAAGAAGAAACAAAGTAAAAATATTATTATAAATTTGAAATTATTAATAAGTTTCAAATATTTATGATATTATTTTATATATTTCAATCCTAAATGATGTAGACATTGCTCAAGTCCACATGAAATCTTTGTGTATCTACAATTGTTGACAACTAATTATTTTACAAGATTGATTATTTTATATAGTATTAGTCTATTTATTTTTATAGATCATTGATTTATATTAATCTCACATTGGCACATTTTCCATCTATGTTGGAACTACTTTCCTTCCCTTTCTTTGTATTGTCACGACAACTTTAATTTTACTTCACTTTGTGTATATGATAAAATCACCGTTAAATATGGAATGTTTGAAAAACTATAAATCAACTAATTATGTTCCTTGGCATGACTTATGATGTTCCCAAAGGGTCAAAATAGAAATTTTTAGGCTTTCTGATAATATTGATCCATTGATGTTGGTTGTCCCTAAAATCAATTCATTTTATTTTGATCAAAACTAAGATAAATCATGAAACATTGATAACTTGTGCTTTGTGAATATTTTTGAACCATGTTTCTAGTTATGTGGATCATTTATCCCTTGTTTTTAATTTTTATTTTTCTCCTTTTAATTATAATATTGTTTGACAATAGGTATTAATTTGAAATCAAGAATTCTAGTATAATAAAGTGTGTTATTGTACTAATGACAAGGATTCATAAAAATGAAAGGTCACATGAGCCATTTCATTCTTGTATTATTGCTTTATTCCATTTATTGAATTGTAATCATCCCTTGTACCAATATTTTAAGAATAGTGAAAGATCATGGAGAATATAAATGTTGTTTCCATCTTATAAATAGGGATAATTCTAAGTATCTTCATATTAATCTAGATTATTTTCTAGACTACATGAGTTTTAAATGCCAAATTATCTAATCATATGGGTTTAGCTAAGGTAGGACCATTATAACTACACATTTTATGTTATTTCAAGGTATCTTAGAGTGGATTAATATTTTAAGAAATGAAAATAAATTACAAAATTTTTACACAAATTATAAAATCTTGTGAAGGTTTTTAATAATAATACATGGATGACAAAACAAAATTTTAAGAGTACTTAATACCAAGAATAAATAAAATGTTCACATGACAATACTTACAAATAAAAAACATATTTAAAATTTAAATATATTATATTTTATTATTGGTATGGCCATTAATTCATTAAATAAATATCCATCTATCACACTTTATGACCATGAGATTCTGGAAGATGATACTAACAATTGTCCAATATTTATATTTATTTTTTTATTCACATTTGAGGTTTACATGTGGAATTATAATATAAAATGTTTTAGTTTTAAACATAATTATTATGTCACTCCATTCTAATTGAGGTTATACTAAAAAATTATTACTTAGAATAACCATTGTTCTTAAGAGTTATAATGGTCTCACATATACACCCATTAGTTATATCACATTACCAATCACTTTAGGTCCCATTTGTTGGAAATATTGTCATTGATGTCAAAGGTATAACATTGATGATAAAGGCCCCAATGCATTTAATGGTGTTTTTAATATTCATATCTTGGCTAATGTGTGTTAATATTTATTTAATATTAACGAATATATATTTGGTTGCATATAAGTCAAAAGAGGGCCCATGGAGACGTCAAAGAGTCATAGGGTAAAGACAAAAGATGAATGGGACACATTTTCTCATGAAGAGTCATCTTGAAGAATTCCAAGAGTCACCATGTGAAGACAAAAGAGGGTATGGTGCATCTTTCCATCAAGGGAATATTTGAGGAATATGAAAAGTCATCAAGATAAAGACAAAATAGGAAAGGACACATTTTCTTATGAAGGATTACCATGTTAATTTTCAAATACAAGGATATGAAGGGTCATGCAAGTTTTGGCACCATTTTCCATGAGAATTAAAAGGTCACAAAGGGTGAATGCCAAAATTTATTTGTAAATATATAATTAAAGGTTTGAGAAGCCACTTGTAATATGCAAGAGAGTGCATCATTTGTATTTGTTTTAGAGGAGAGAAAAGCAAGAGATATTATAGAGTTCTATCATTTATTGAGTAAGTAACATTGAGAGATAGTTGTGTTTTATACACAAAAGGGGTTGGTGCTCTTGTGGGTTGGTTCTCAAAAATATTTGTAAGGGGTTGGTGCTCCTATGGGTTGGTGCTCAAAATTAGTTGTGTTGGTGTTTGACAAAGGGGTAGGTGCTCCTACAAGTTGGTGCTTATTAATTTTGTAATTTGAGTTGGTTCTCATTCATATACTTGAGATTTTCTATATGGTTTTTACCACTTTGGGTTTCCATGTAAAAAATTTGGTGTCTCTTTGTCTCTTGTTTGGTGCATGTTATTATTTCAGTTTTATTGCATATCTTGAATGTGTGAATAAGTTGTTAAAGAAAATAAATCAGATTAAGTATAAGATATATAATATACTAATTCAGCTCCCCTCTCAGTATATTTCATGCTTAACAATTGGTATCATAATAGGTTCCTTTTGAAAAAAAATTACAATTTGAAGGTAGATCGGGGAAAGCACAATGGCTGGATCACGTGAAGGTTTTTATAAAAATAAGGCACCTTTGTTTGATGGGAAAAATTTTGATTTTTGGAGCATAAGGATGAGAAATTATTTTATGGCCTTTCGATTCAATATCTAGCAAGTATTGGTGAAGGAATATGAAGAGCCATAGATACTTGTAACTACTCTAGTAGAAAATAAGGCAAGTGAAAATAATGCTAAAGATTTAAATGCTATTTTATGTGGTTTATGTGAATCAAAATTTGTTAAATTTATGCAATGTAAATTTCCTCATGGAACTTGGGTAAAGCTTGAGAATATTTATAAAGGTGATAGAAAGGTTCAACAAGCTAAGATTTATATTTTTATAAGATAGTTTGAGAGTTTTAAGATGGAAGAAGAAGAAGAAGAAAATATTGCAAGTTACCTTTTATGGGTTGATAAAATAGTTAATCAGATTCAAGGTCTTGGAGAAAAGTTAGAATAATCAATCATGGTACAAAAAGTTTTTAGATATCTACCATTGAGATATGATGCAAAAGTTTTGTTAATTGAAGAGATGAAGAATTTAGCCAAGTTAAAGATGGATGAGCTATATGGTATTATTATGACATATAAGTTGCGGACCAAACAAGAGAAACCCTCAAAGAGAGATGCTACTTTCAAGACATCAAAGAAAAAGAAGGCTAATATTCAAGAGTCAAGTGATAGTTCTAGTGATGATAAAGATGACAATAGAGATCTATTCATTTGCAAGCCAAAAAAAGGTACAGGTAAATATCAAGGAAAATTACCTTTTATATGTTTTAATTTTGGGAAAATTGGACATTTTGTAGCTAAGTTCCTAGATAAGGGTAATTTTGAAAATGAAGAAGGAAAGTCTACATATAAGAATAATTTCAAAGGAAAATTCAAGAAGGGATTCGAGAAGAAGAGTTTATATTCTAAAGATCCTAGCTCAGTCGAAGATAGTGGAGTCAGTGATTCATAAGAAGAGATTTTATTCATAGCCATATATGAAGATGCCTTTGTAAGAAAAATTATAGATGATCAAGAATAAGAATAGGATGAAGCTGAAGTGAATCTAGAAGGAGAAATTATTTGTGCCTTAGAAGAGTTAAAATCTCTTAAGAAGAAGAATTGAGGAATGAAGCTCTAGATCAAGAAAAATAAAAAGGAGTCAAAAGAAATAATTGAAGATCTACAAGCACACTTTGAAGAATCTAAGAAGAATGAAAAATATCTAATGACATGGTTGAAAAAATTAAGTGAAGAATGTGAAAGGTATGTTATTAAAATTTCTTCTTTATAAGTAGATCTTGAGAAAACAAATAAAGAAATCAATGATAAAGTAGTTGATGATTCAAAATTTCAAAATATCAATAATATGTTGAATAAGATATTAGAAAGTCAAATATCAATGTTAGATAAGACATGTATCAGATTTGAAAAAGAGAAAGGGGAGGCCATAGACAAGGTTAACACAGAAAAAGGAAAGAGCTATGTTGAAGCTCTTACAAAAGAGGAAATAAAAAGGGAAGAAGTTAAGAATATAGAAGACATTTCAAATAAAGAAGGCTAGAAGGAACATAGCTACAAAAGGCAATCAAGTTAGAGATACACAAATAGGTCTTATTTTTATGGTTAATATTTTTATTATAATGGATATGGTCATAAGAAAATAAAATATTGAAAAATGGCTAACAATTTTAGAAATAAGAAGGAAACTCATGAAGAGTTAAGAAAAATCCACAACTCTTTTGCTCCTCTATCAGGGTTTAATGAAGAGGACATAATTTGTTACAAGTGTAATAACTTTGGAAAAATAACTTGGTATTATAGAAGTATGTTTAAGTCAGTCAAGAAGGACCAAAGTTTCAAAGCTCTATTCATCAAGAAAAAATTTTAGATAGGTTCATGGTAGAAGAGACAACCTAAAAAGTCTATGTTGGTCTAAATAGCTTTGTATGCAAGAAACAAATAAAATCCATGGTTCATTGATAGTGGATGTTTGAGGCACATGACAAGAGATAAAATAAATTTCATAACCTTGAAGAAGATCAGTGGTGGCACAGTGAAATTTGGAGATAATACTACTGCTAGAATTGCCAAAAAAAGTACACTAAATTTGGATAATAGTAGAACTAAAAATGAAAATGTTTTGTATATAAAAAGCCTTAAGCATAATATTTTGAGTGTAATTAAAATATCTGATAAAGGGAACACACTAAATTTTTATACAAAAGGTTGTGAAATTAGGAGAAAATATTTAGATGTGTTGGTTACAGATGCTCAGAGAACAAGAAATAACTTGTATATGTTATCAGACATCAAAGGTCAAAGATGTTGTTTGAGTCAGATTGAAAAAATTTGGCTATGGCACAAGAGAATGGGAAACATAAATTTTGACAATACTAGCAACATTAGCATGAAGCAAGCAGTCAAAATTCTTCCAAATATTACAAAGCCATCCGACACACTTTGTGAACCTTATCCGAATGGGAAGCAGGCTAGAAGGTGGTTCAAAACAAAATAGTACTCAACCACTTAGATGTTAGATCTTATTCACATTTATTTGTGTGGACCTATGAGAAATCAAAGTACTTAAGGTGAGAAATATCTCATGTTTCTTATTGATGATTTTGTACATATGACTTGGGTAATGTTTTTAAAGAAAAAATCAAAAGCTTATTCAAAGCATTAGTTGAGAATGAAACTAATTTGAAGATTAAGTGCCTAAGATCATATCAAGGATGAGAATTCATGTCAGATTAGTTTATTGATTATTTTGAATAGCATGGAATAAAGAGACATTATTCAGTAGCCAAAACTCCATAGCAAAATGGAGTAGTTAAATGGAGAAATATAATAGTTTAGGAGATGGTGAGGACAATGCTAAATGAATCCAAGATCCCAGATAAATATTGGAGAGAGGAAGTTGCTATAGCAGTTCATATTTATAATAGATAATTATTGAGAGTTAATAGTGACAAGACTCCTTTTGATCTATGGAAAGATGGGTTAACAATAGTTGATTATTTTAGAGTTTTTGGTAGTAGATGCTTCATAAAGAGAACTGATGAAAAACATGGTAATTTTGAAGTCATAGTAGATGAAGGTATATTTATTGGTTATTCTTGAAAAAGTAAAGATTATAAATTTTATAAAAAATGAACCAAGAAAATAATTGAAAGTGTAAGTGTTATAATAGAAGAATATGGAACATAAAGAAACAGTGATCTAGTAGACATTCCTGAAATCATTGAAGAGGAAGATTTTAAAGAATCAAATGAGAAGGAGGAGAAAAAGGACACCAAAATCACATCCAAATATATCTATTTAAATCATAATGAAAATGACATCATTAGGGACATAAATGAAAGAATTCATACTAGAAGAATGATGGTAAGTGAATCTGATCAAGTTAATTTCTCTTTGTTATCAAAAATTTAGCCTAGAACTTTTTCAGAAGCTAGACAATGGATGAATAATTAAATTAGATAGAAAATAATGATACATGGGAATCAGTGCCTAGACCAAAATATCACAATGTGATAAGAACAAACTAGGTTTATAGAAATAAGTTGAATGATAATGGAGAAGTGAATAGGAATAAATCAAGATTAGCATGTAAAAGATATGCTCAAATTGAGGGAATAGATTTTGAAGAAAATTTTGCACCAATAACAAGGCTAGAGGTTATTAGATCATATGTAGTGTTTAAATTTTTTGAAATGTTTTAGATGGATATCAAATTTTCTTTTCTAAATGGCAATCTAGAATAAGAAATATACATTGAGTAGCCTGAGGTATGGATTGAAACAAGATCCTAGATTTTGGTTAGCAAGACTTGATAAGTACCTAAAGGATTAAGGTTTTAAGAGAGGATTTGTTGACAGTAATATCTACATCAAAATAAAAGTTAAGCATCAATTGATTATTGTGGTATATGTTGATGACATCATTTTTGGATGAAACATTGAAAAGATGACAGAAGAATTTTTTGATAATATGCACAAAGAATTTGAGATGTTTATGCTTGGATAAATGTCATTTTTCTTAGGATTGAAAATATTTTAGTTAGATAGAGGAATTTTCATATCTCAAAGTAAATATTTCAAGGAAATGTTGAATAAATTTGGTTTTGAGGATTGTGAACTATTTGGCACACTAATGAGTATAGGAAATAAGGTGAGCAAGGATGAAGATTCACCTATTGTAGATCAATATTTATATAGATCTATGATTGGTACTCTTTTATATTTGATAACATTGAGGCTAGACATCATGCATGTAGTAGGTATGGTTACAAGATATCAGTCAGCTCCAAAAGATAGTTATGTCTAGTTGGTGAAGAGAATATTCATATATATCAAGGGGACATTTGATTATGGATTATTCTATCCCATAGGTAGAGATTTAACTTTGGTTACTTATATAGATTCAGATTAGGTAGGTTGTTTGGATGCTAGAAAGAGTAAAAGTGGAGGAGCTTTATTCCTTGGTGACAGGTTAGTTTCATGGATATGTAAAAAGTAAATTTTAGTTTCACTTTTTATAGCTAAATCAAAATATATTATAGTGGTATTGTGTTGTACTCAATTACTTTAGATGAAGAAAACATTGTAAGATATCAAGGTAAAATATGATGAACCTATTTCTATTTTCTATGACAACATAAGTGTTATTAATATTTCTAATAATCTAGTGATGCATTCAAGAAAAAAACATATTCCTATTAGATATCAATTCTTGAGAGAGTAGTTTGTAGATCAATAGGTTAAGATGGAATATATCAATACTATAGAGTAGATTGCAGATATTTTCATAAAGGTACTACCAAAAGACACATTTGAGTATCTATGAGAGAAGTTGGGACTAATTTCTTTACTTCCTACCATTGAGGATCAACATCAATTGAGGGTAAACTAAGTGTTATCTCCAAGATAGGCCCTTTTACATTGATGTAAAAGGGGGAGAAGAGTAAAAATAGTTATAGGTATAGGTGTAGAAATAGGTTCAAATAATAGGTACAAGTTGTTATAGTAAGGGGGAGTTGTTGTATGTGTTTTAGATGGTAATATGTGTACATTGATATGTGTAGTACCAGTTTTAGGATGTGGCAATTTTAGTTTAAGGTTGCCATCAATGACAAAGGGGAGATATTTTTGGAAATATTGTCATTGATGTCAAAGGTCTAGCATTGGTGATAAAGGTACCATTGCATTTAATGGTGTTTTTAATATTCATAACTTGGATAATGTGTGTTAATATATATTTAATATTAATGAATATATTTTTGGTTTTATATAAGTCAAAAGAGGGCCCATGGAGAAGTCAAAGAGTCATGGCATAAAGACAAAAGAGGAATGGGATGCATTTTCTCATGAAGAGTCATCTTGAGGAATTCCAAGAGTCACCATGTGAAGACAAAAGAGGGTATGGTGCATTTTTACATAAAGGGACACTTTGAGGAATATGAAAAGTCACCAAGAAAAAGGTTACCATAAAATACATAGGTTACCATAAAATACATGATTACACTTTCAATACTATATATTATGATATTTTATCTAATACCTTTAATGTTATATCTAACGTCCCATAATCCTGGGCATACCTTTATAGATGTATATATGAGATCATCGATTATCCATGATATCTATCCCTCATGTTTTATGGATGCACCCCATTTTACATCAACTATTTTGCCTAGTTATTATTATTATTATTATTATTATTATTATTATTATTATTATTATTATTATTATTATTATTATTATTATTATTATTATTATTATTATTATTATTATTATTATTATTATATATATATATAGGCAAAATAGTCTATGTAAAATTGGGTGCATCGATAAAACATGAGGGATAGATATCATGGATAATTGATGATCTCATATATACGTCTATAAAGGGATGCCCAAGATTATGGGACGTTAGATATAACATTAAAGGTATTAGATAAAGTATCATAATATATAGTATTGAAAGTGTAATCATGTATTTTATGGTAACCTAATTATTAGATATATAATGCTAATAATTAGGTTACCATAAAATACATATTCTATGTAAAATGGTAACTTTAATCTACCTTCCTCCCTTGAGATTATTCCTTCCCTCATGCTTCTTGTAGGTTTATCATTTAAGCCTTTTCCTCAATTTTCATTCACATTATTATAACCTCTTAGTTTATTTTGTTTGGTATGTTGCAATGACCCTTTCTTATTAATTTTTTTATCACTTTTAAAAAAGATGATTATATTATCTCAATGATAGAAACATATATATTGAGACATTTTTTCATAGCATTTACTAGTTTCTAAGGTATGTTTTAGGTTTTTTTTAATCTTCCTCTTATTTTTTTTATGGATTATTTCCATTTAGAATATTTTATATATTTATTAATCTCTCCTTTAATATTATTAATTTTTCCTATTAGATTCCTCATGTGATTTATTTATTCTGTAAAATCATAAAATTCATAAACATTATAAAATATTTAAAAAATAAAATCTTTCCCTTTATATTTATCGATGGTTACATATCTTGCTTATTTATCTATGTTATAGCTTTACATATAAATGTTTCACATGTGATTCTAATAGTATTATTTTATTTCATGAGATGCAATATAAACATGTAACATATGATCTTGGATTTATAGATGTTATGAAACTACATTTATGCCAACATTCTAGCCAATTTTCATATTAGTGGCATGTCTTATAATAGGAAATATATATCTAGCATCTATCATTTGACATTATTATTACTCTCCATTTATCATATATAGATTATTATTTTTAATATACATATATTATTATAAAATACACCATATAGTTACATGAATACATTATATATCCTCTTGCATGCCCTATGATTTCTCAATAATATGCATTATGCTTACGAATGTTTCCTCTCTCTCTCTCTCTCTCTCTCTCTATATATATATATATATATATATATATATATATATATATATATATATATATATATATATATACATTTGTGTGTGTGTATGATTTTATATTCATCTTGCTAGGTCACTATTAAATAATGAGTCATATTTATTTCTTGATGGTTTCCTATTCCACATTTGATTTTCTAACTATGTATGAATGTGTTTCCTATACTATGTTCTAGTGGTATATATGCCATGATACATATAATTCATGTTGATAAACTTGGTATACTATGATTATCATCTACATTTACATGGTATTTACCATTCCTCTATTTTGGCATACATTACCTTTTGTGTGTGTGCTTCATTAATACATCTATCCCACCGAGGAAAACATTCATACATTATATCATATCCTTGGTCACTAACTTATCTTTCCATAAATAGAATTATAAAACTAATTATATCTGATAATATTCATTTTTACACCTATATGTTTACACTAATGACATCATACCTATGCACTCCTATATATATATATATATATATATATATATATATATATATATATATCCATCCATCCATATATTATACATATATGGATTATGATATTTAAATCAAGACTCTACATTATCCTCCTTAAACTTAGTCACATGAATTTACTACATTGATATATTGGGTACTTCCATATCCTACAAAAGTTTACAATATCTTACCCCCCCTTCAGCAAGCTACATTAGGATATTTTTTGGCCCTCGCCATCTACTCATCAGAGGAGAGTACATCTTCCTATCAAGTTTTACAAAATCATATATTTATATTGATACATGTGTTTATAAATTTATTTTCATACATTTTGAACAAATTGGACTATATTTTTAAATGATAAAAAATAATGAACACTACTCTTGATTTTGATAAGAATTATTTAAGAAGATTTACCAATCCCTCACCTCAAAAGGGGACATATACAAAGATATACTATGATGAGTTTTATATTTCTAGACTTTGAATTAAAAATAAAGTTCAAGGGTCACCTATCTACTTATATAATTTATAATTGTACTTTATATTGTAGTATTTTCTGTAAAATCCTAGAGGTTCCAAAGTTCCCTTTAAAAATCATCAGTTTTCAAATCCATTTTTAAGTTTTACTATTATAGTTATAATGAGTGACAACATGGTTCATGTACCATTAGGTGTATTAATTATTATTTTCAATTTTTAATTATATTTTAATTTTGACATTTTCACACAAATTTATTAATAAATTGACTACCTTTATGCATTCTTACTTTTTTTATGTATATGATATTTACCAGCACTATGAAGTAAGTGATCGTAAGCCAAACATATATATCCTTTATCCTTCTATACCTCAAGTAATTTTCATATATCAATTAATTTTTTAAGTACTTTGGCATATTCATGTATCCATACACATGCAAATAAAATTGTGACATTGTTTAGACACATAGTTTGGATACAAAACCCTTTTACATTTTTTTCATTATTTATCCTAGTTGTGCACTTGGTTATTTTAAAAAACATTCAACCCATACTAAACTAACCTTAAACTTGATTCATCTATTTTTATTAATAAACTCCTCAAATATATCAAATGTTAACACCATTATTAGAGACATCCATCTTATTTTTATCCTAATATCTATTTTTTTTCCTCTTTCCCTTGGTGCCAAAATCAAAAGCTTGATTATTTTGACCTACATACTTTATTGGATCCATTTTTAAATAGTGTGATCCTATTTCCTTGATTACAAATTATCATTATTCTCTATTCTTAGCCTATGTGTGAAGTGTCTTAAAGAGAAATATATATAATTGTATCCTTAGTACCTATCTCATTCATTATGTTTCATATCATCTATATCTCTTACTATCCAAGTCTATTAAGTAAATCTACAATGTCTTATAATGAGGACTTCATATCCCACCAAGTATTTTACTAAAAGAGCATGCATTACATCTATTAGGGTGATTAATTCACCATTATAAATAAATGAGCAATATTCAACAACTCATAATTATTTATAAATAGTAATTAGTATGGTTATTTATCATAGATAGGTTATTAGGCTATTAAAGTTACTAAATCTCAAAAATATTTTAATCTTAGTATTTTGTTACTCTCACGTAATATTTTAGGAGATATTTAATTTATATTTGTTTTATCTCTCCTATTTTATAGGATATATTAAGAGCCAATATTATTGTATAAATATGAAGCTTTAATATGTATTTCATAGTTGGAATAAATATTTTTTCATTATTCCTCCATTTCTAGTATTAGAGCTTCATAGAAATATCTAAACCTATACATAAGGATAAGCTCAAACTCTCCCAAAGTGTTTTAAAAATATTAATTATATGAGGAGAAACTTGTGCACTTACAAACCAAAGAAACCATAGAAGTTACATACAAAAATAATATCATCTAATATATTTCTTTGGCATTGAAAAATATATACGCAACAAAAGCATTGACAAAAATGTCTCATATTTATCAAGCTAGATGTGATCTATAGAAGAAAAATCATTCCCTAAAGTGGATGATATAAACCATATGATTTTTAATAAAAGGTGTTGGAAATTAGGCATTAGAGGATTGGCATTTAAAATAAAGATGGCTATATTAAAAAAATAGCCAAATCATGGAGATTGGTGTTGGAAGTCTTAAACTTCATGAACTCAATAAAAGAGAGAAGAGCATTGAATATTGAAGGACATCAAAATTTTGCCAAATGCCAAACATGAGCTTGTAGAAACCATGAGTCTAGTAAGATATAATATTTGGGTGTGGTTCTATAGAAGTTATATTAATAAATATTTTTAGAATAAAGGTTGTGTTGGAGAGAAGCTTGGCATTAAAAGAGGTTGATATTATATATATTTTTAGTTTATAAACTAAAAATCTATAGTTTATAAGTTTTTAAGATTCATACTGAGGTTTCAACCACCATTAAATCCTAAAAAACACCATTATAATATTCTATTTGTTAGAAATATATCAAAAACTACCTAGTTATTCCTCAAAACCACCTCCTTTATTTTAATTTTACCTAAAACCACTTATTAGCTGACCCATGGTATTAGGTGGGAGGATGTTTCTCTTTAAAATCAAAATTCTAAGCCTTTAGATATTTATTTTTCCTTTTCTATTCTTGAAATGATGCATAGGTAAGTTGGTGGGAAGGTTTTCTGGTAACAAAGACGTGGGAGGTTCAACTCCCCCAAAAGAATTTTTTGGTGAAAATTTTAGCAAGCCCTCCAAATCAAGCAAACCAAAAAATTTAGTTATAAATAACTAAATTATTAGAAAAAGTACTATAATTTTTTTAAATGAAAAAGACAAAATTAAAAAAAAATCAATTTTTAGCCAAAAAGAGGCCAAAGATCCCACACACAAAAAAAAAAGAAAAGTGCATTTTTTATTTATGTAAGCATTGTAAATTTTAACTTCATATTATATTGAAAAAATTTATAATTATATTGCTCAAAATTACAAGTTTTTATAAACATGACATAGTTTTTGGTCATAGTTATGCCTCTGACTCATACTTACAAGTAATGCCATCATGCTTCATCTACTCCATACAACACGTAACAAAGCTGTAATAATGATGTCTTGGCATCAACATTTTAAATAATAAAAGGGAAATAAGGCACATATACTCATTTCATTCCCTTCATTTACCCATTTATTACAATCAAAAAGTGTAAATTGATAGGTGAAATTTTCAAGTATATAGTAAGGTTATGCGCATGTATGTGGAAATCAATCTAAGTAGGTGCTAGTGATTAGATTCACAATTTTTAGTAATATCTTGGTACCAAGTATTAGATTATTTATCATAAATTTATGTATCTTTCCTATACGAATGGGTATATATAAAGGTTTATCTTCTTCTGCATATTGATAGTATAAAGGAAGGGCACATATAAACAAAGGTCTAGTATATCAGTTTGATGGTATATAGAAAGGGGGACTTATATAGTTCGAGTGATAAGGAACCAATCCATCAATCATAGTATTGATAATGGCTTCATATGGATTCATAGGCTCAAAAATTATTTCTATTAGATTCATGACTCCTCAAAGTTGACAACTACTCTACTTAGAATATAAAGCTTAGAACTCAACTAAAATTTCAATAACTTTGGTTTGTAGTAGATGGATCATATACCCAAAATGTAATATACATTGATCAAAAATGTAAGTTTGATAAATCCAACAAAAATATAAGTTTATAATCATGTTCAGAGTATTATATGAAGCTTAACCACACATATATGAATCCAAAAAAACTAAGGAAGCTTGGGACAAGCTCCAAACTATGTATGAGGGCAAAAATGAGAGCACTATTCTACATATACAAAGTTAAATCCACTCTCTCAAATTGAAATTAGGATTAATAATGGAGGCCTTTTTAAGACATGCTACAATGATGAGGGTATCACTTCTATCTTTGGGTGAGATAATTTTAGATGACTCTCCTATACCTATTGTCTTGAGAGTATTGCCACCCTCATACATGATTTTTGTGACCACTTTGACTCTCATAGAATAGAATCCAAGTTTTGAAAAATTGTTAAATATGTTGCAATAGGAAGAGTATTTCAATACTCATGATAACCAAGAAGAATATGTAATGGAATTTCATCAATAAAAAGGAGACAAACTAGTTAAATATTCATCAAAACGTAATTCAAGGTAGAATTCAAAAGGAGTAAAGTCATAAAAAATAATGTCTCATTTATGGTCATTAGGGACATGAACTAAAATACTGTTGGTACAATACCTTGAAAAAATTATTTTATAGTGGTCATAATTCCACTAACTACTAATCATCCCCTAGCTCATTTAATAAGCCACAAGGATAGAAAAAGGGGAGCTGGTAGAAGAAATCAAAACAACAAGGCAATATTATTGAATAAAAATAACATGATGAGGAAAATGACTACTTGTATTCTACACATATCCATGACTAATCCACATCACAAAGTGATATATGGTATGTTGACTCAGTTGTAACTTGACACATAATAGGTAGAAAAGATTGGTTATTCACTTTGAAGGACACACCCAACAAAAATCATGTTTTCTGGGTGATCATACCTCATATAGTGTGCAGGGAATTGACAACATTACCTTACCTCTAGGCACATAAATATGTATAATCATAGACATTATCTATGTACCTAGGTTAACAAAAAACTTATTACCAGTGAGTCAACTCTTAGACCATAATTTGAAGATTGAATTTGACTATAAAGGTGGAAATAAATTATGTTTGATCAGAGACAAATATAAAAACTCCAAAGTTTTTACATGAGCATCCCATGTGAATCATATGTTTCATCTTGATTTTATTTAAAAAAATCATCAATCACACATAGCAAAAGACACAAACTTAGCACAATTATGGCATAGAAGATTTAGCCACATCATTTTGTAGTATCTCGACACACTCCAGTGCCTCAACATGGTAAGAGGTTTACCACCTCTTAAAAAGGGTATAGATAAATGTCATGATTTATTAAAAGGAAAACAATGTTGAGCTCCATTTTAGAAAAGTACCTATAGATCCAATGGTAAACTTGATATAGTTCACATAGATCTATGTGGACCAATGACACCTAGCCATGGTGGATTTAAGTACTTTATGTTCTTTGTTAATGTTTATTCTATAAAAATTTGGATATACTATCTAAAAACAAAGGATCAAGATTTTGAAACTTTTAAGAAGTTTAATGTGGTTGCTAAAATAGAATCTAGTCAAAAAATCAAGACCTTCTACATAAATCATGGGGCGAATTCACCAATAATGAGTTTAAACATTTTTTTCAAGAAAATGATATTCATCATCAAATGGCACCTCCACATACACCACAACAAAATATATTTATTGAATGGAGGAATCATACTATTGTAGAAATGGTGTGATGTATGATACATGATTCAATCTTGACAAAGGTGTTTTAGGTAGAAGCTGCCAAAACTTTCATACATCTAATCAATAGAGTACCCACTGTAGCACTTGATGGAGTAACTCCACATGAATCTTGGTCTAGAAAAAATCCATCTATATCACATTTGAGTTGTTGGATGCCAACTAAGTATGCACATTCCTAAAGTGTAATGGACTATACCTAATATGAAAGCCAAAAATATGTGTTCTTAGGGTATAGTGAAAAAACACTTGATTATAGACTCATGGATCAAAAAATAGACAAATCTACACTAGTAGGTATGTTGAATTATTTGAAAATAAAGAAGTAAAAACTCCTTCTACAAGTGATCCTGATAAAAAAAACAATTCCATAGAAAATATAGAAGATGGTAATCTTCTAGATGAATATAATAATAATGATGGGAATAATGGTATAGCTCCACCACCCACAAGAACTACTCAACATATGCCTAAATGGTATATAAATACACTCAAATATGAAAATTTGGATAGTATTACAATCATATCTACCATTGGACCAAAGACTCACAATATGGCTTGTTGTGAGATCAATTTGGCCTTAGTGATTATAGTTGGTGAATTTGTCAAGCCCTCTATAGTTTAGGAAGCCCTATAGTTGAAACCTTATAAATATGCCATGGATGCAAAATATAATTCATTGATGAAAAATAAAACATGGTATCTTATATATATTCCATTAGGGAAGACTCCAATTGAATACAAATGGATCTTCAATATGAATTACAAAATAGATGGTAGTCTTGACAAGCACAAGGCAAGACTAGTTGTGAAGAGGTATGCTAAAAAAAGGCATTGACTATGAGGAGACATTTTCTCCCACAACAAAAATCAAAACTATCAAGATGATTTTTTCTCTAACTACATATTTTGGTTAGGAATTCCAAATGGATGTGAAAAGTTCCTTCTTTAATGGGGACTTATAAGAAGTCTACATGATTCAACTAGAAGGTTTTGTAAAATATGGAAAAGAAGATAAAGTTTATATACTTGTAAAATCATTGTATGGTCTTAATAGGCTCCCAGGGCTTGGTATATCAACATTGATGAGCATATCTTGAAACATGGATTCAAAAGGAGTCCATATGATCTAAATATCTACCTCAAATAGTAAGGGGGAGATAGTAATTGTAGTTGTATATGTAGATGATTTAGTCATCATTGGTAGTTTAGTGAAGATGATTGAATCAATAAAAAAGGATCTAAATAGATCATTCAACATGACATATCTTGGGCTTATACATTATTGTCTTGGATTAGAAGTTTGGTAAATAAAAAATCATATTTTTGTATCTTAGCTAAAATATGCTAGGAAAATGCTTGATAAACTTTAAATTATGGATAACAAACCAATTGCCACACCTATGGAGACAAAACTTTAGTTGTCTTGAGTAGATCCATCACCATAAGTAAATGAAACTCTATATCAGTAGTTGATGGGGAGTCTTATTTACCTAAGATACATTATTCCAAACATCAATTATCTTTCAAGGTTCATGTAAGAGCCCAAGATCAATAATTGGAAAGAAACAAAGTGAGTATTGAGGTACAACAGAGGAACTATGGATTTTGGCCTAGAAAACAAATAAGACTATTTACTTCTTAATAGGATACTCAGACTTAGATCATTCAAGGAACATTTATGACATGATATCAACTTTAGGATTTATATTCTTTTTGGGATCTAGACTGATATAATGGGGGAGTAATAATCAAAATTGTGTTTCAAGGTCCTTTATAAAATCAAAATATCATGCCACAGTAGGAGATATCTATGAAATGATTTGGCTCAAATGTATACTTGAACTATTTGGATTACCACAAGATCAACCAATAATTATTCATGTAGATAATGAAATAGTAGTGAATCTTGTTCACAATTCAATATTTCATGAACACACTAAACACATTAAGGTGAAAATTCATTTCATATGTGAACATGTTTAGAACAATAGAATCTAGCTCTAATATTGGCTAACATATCAATAATGTGCATATGTTTTTACCAAATCACTTGTGTGGGAAAATTTTGAGGCTTTTAGAGAATTTTTCTCTTGTTCAGTTGAGACAATGTTGAATTAAGAGGGGAATGTCAGGTTGATTAATAAACCATTATAAATAAATGAGTAATATTTAATTACTCATAATTGTTTATAATTATTAATTAGTAGGATTATGTACCATAGATAGGAGGTTAGGTTATTTAGGTTATTAAATCTCATTATCCTTTTAATCTTAGTATTTTGTTACTCTCGTGTAATATTTAGGGAGATATTTAGTTTACATTGGTTTTATATTTCATATATTATAGGATCTATTATTAGCTCATATTCCTATATAAATATAAATCTCTACTATGTATTTCACAATTGGAATAAATATATTTTTGTTATTCCTCCATAACATCAACATCATTATACATATTATATCATAATATATTCTACCAAGATAAGGTCATAGTGAAGGAAATGATTTCATTTGATTATCTAGGGAGTGAAAATGAATTCATTTATCTAATTTAATTTTGGATTCATTCATAATAACTAAGATTACATATAACCCTCATTCTAAAAATGTAGGATATATATAACTTGTAATTATATTAATTAGATAATTCAAATTGATGGAATAAATTAGTTACAACATATTTCATAAATAAAATTAGAATTAGTAGATTCATAATAATGATAAGCAAAAAGCAAAACACTTGATAAATATGAATGATCCACTTCAAGGGGGAAACCTCCATATAAATTTTAATATGATCTCAAAGTACTAAGCAATACCTCTTATATATACTCTAATCTATCCATGTATATTCTATCATTCAACCCTACAAACAATATAAGATGGTAGATAAATGTAAGAAGATAAGGACAAGGGTTATAGAAGCCACAAGTTAGATGCACATATCCATAAATACACTATAGGTTAAATGTATATAGAATATACTAAATAGGTTTTATAGGCTAGTTAACTTGTACATTATATTATTCTTAGAAATGTGGAGAATCAAGCCAAAGTCAAATAAAAAGTAAATCAAAAAATTATTACCATCAATTAAGTGAAGTAAATCAAATATGTTAATGACTATATATTTATGAATTAACTCAATAAATTATATAATCTCATATATATTAGAGGTCAAAATCATAGCTCAAGGTTAAAACCATGCATTAGAGTAAACTAGTCTACAACTATAACATGGTTAAAATTAGTGGCATGTTGATTATGTACTTTTCCTAAGTGCATTCAATTATCTTGAGATATTTGGTGTCAACTTTAGATTCAATTTCTCATTTTATAATTCACCTACAATGTGTAGGTGTGTTAATTTTAGTCTTTTTCTTGCATTTATAGTTATATTTATTATAAATAATTTAGATAATACTTTTAGTTTACAAATTTAACACTAAGTTGGATTTTTTTATTATTCACTATATTTATTTGTAGATATCCATTATGACATTATTTTATTTATTTTCACATTTTTATTTTTTGTTAAATCAAAATTCATATAAATAGATATACACCATAGATTTATAATATGTTTTCCCTCAAATATTTATAAGTGACCATTACATATTTTTTTATTCTACCCCAGATGTGATCCATGTGACATATTTTACTTACATGCCCATATGGTTGAGAGGTGCATGATTATCTACATACATGGCCTATTATGTACACCACATAATTATTATTTTTTGATATAGGTAAATAATGTATTTTAAAGGTCATCATAACCATTACATACCTTTCTAGATTGGACTAATCCCACACAAAAAACTAACTATAAAAGAGATCCCACTAGGGAGCCAATAAAATACCACCTAGAACCCACACAAAACCCACCATGATACTAATAAGAAAAAACATAAAACTTATATAAAAAAGAAATGAAAAAGGTAAACCCACCAATTATTATTTGAAGATCCCATTATTTTAGTATTCCTAGTTATTAAAGTGATCATTTAGTACTCCTTTTTTTTCATCCTCCTTTTTCATGTTACCATTTGTTTAAATGTAGGGAGCCTCCATAGTATCCTCCTGCATCAAACTATCAAAGTCTACCTTAGACTCAACCATTTTAGGAATTTTCCTATTATTCCGCCCTCCTTTCACTTGGTTCTATCTTCCTCTTGTTTCTTTTAAATTTAATCTCATCTTTGAGATCCCTTTTTAACTCAGAGTTGAGTATATTGAGTGGGATTTTTTAGACTTTTCCTCCCCTGCTTCCCACACCAAATTTTGTAGGGATGACTTCCCTAATCGATTTACTGTCTTTTATAATTTATCTCAGCTCCTTAACCTAGTTTTTTAGTCTCCCTTAAATATATTTTAGATTATATTTGAGGTTCTAGTTGTTCCCTTCCTCCCTTTTAAGCTTGGGATCCTATGATTCTCCAATACAATCAATAGATTTTTGAGTAACACTATGGTCCTTAGGTTCACCATCCTCCCCAATAAAGTCCAAGGAATCACTACCAAGGTTTAAAATGGATTCTATTTATAATTTGATAGGCTCCTCTTCATTATAAAACATAATAAGCTTCCTTTCCCCCCTCTTCAGGTCCTTGTTTTATTATTCTTTAGGATTTGAACTAAGATTTTTTGGAGTCTTCAAACTCTATTTTGGATTTTTACTGATATATTTTTGGACCATCCTTCTCTAAGTTAAAGGGACCACCCTCCTCCCCAAGAACCACCCAATTGTCAATAATAGGCTTTCCCCCATAAAACATAGCATAATGAGTACCTAGTGAATGATGATATCTGAGGTGTCATCTGGTAGGAAATCACTATGGACACTAGATATCTTATATGGTAAAACAAGTTAAGAATGATTTTTTTTTTAAATGATTAAGTAAAAAAAATGGTAAGAATTCATTTCCATTTTTTCCATTTTAGTGTTATGTACCTCATGATTTTTAAGTAGACATCTGACCATGGGTACATGATACTTTCTCTCATAAATCCCCTTTTCACTTTATTTTCTATGGAATAACTCTTGTAAAATATTATAATTAGATCCATATTATGACATTTATCCTTCTAGGCTTTGATGTCATTCAAATACATGCATGTAACAACTAGTATACTCTACTTAGTAACTTGAATTTACACACCTCTCATGTAGACCACCTTGTTCTTGTAGGACTTATCAAACTTGATTGAGAGTATTGGGTCATGGCCAAATAAAAATTAAATTTACATAGTGATCCCTCATCTACATAAAATTTTACAAATTATATTGTTCTTGACATCCTCATAGGAATGGAATGTGGTTATATCTAGTTCACTGCCCATCTTCTTAGCCCTATAATATTTTTGTAACAATTAATCAAAACTATCTTGTTGAACTAAATTGACTTAGGGATAAACTTGAAATGAATCTTTTCATGCAAATAAATTACAATATTACACTTAAAAATTGAGCCTTCCCCATAGTAAAAAAATATACAGAGTTGGAAAAATAGTTTGCATTCCATCAAGTGTCTTAATTCATACTTTTTTTATTTTAATTACTTATTTAATTAGTAAATTTATCATAAATTTATATATAAATTGATTTGGTTTCAAATATTTATTTTTTCTTTATAGGTATAATAAATATTCACACATAAACATAAGAGAATTTTAATATAATACTTTCATATAAATAGTGATGCGATAATATGTTTTTAGTTTTATAGGTTGTAAGAGATGGAATTTGTGATAAGGTAAACTCTCTCATTATTTTTCATATCTTTATTATATCTAGTATTGAATTTTAGAAAAAAATACAAGTTTTAGCTACAGTGTATTCTTTGAGCCTTCTAACTACACTTAGTTTTTTACTTTGACATATACACACACATCTGATTGTGGAATATGTAGATAAGTATTTTTTTTAATCAATACTAGTTATTTTATATCATATTTTTGTATATAAATCATTGTTAAAGATTAAACTTATATTACATGTTTTCCATTTAAATTGGGACTTATCATCCTTACATTGGTTTGTGATTTCCTTACAAAATTTTTATTCAATTTGTTTATATATTACCATCTAAAGATTAAAAAAAACTTTTTTCAACCCCCATTGATAATTAGTGTAGTGTCTCTTAACCATTGTATAATTTTTAACAAGACAATAATTTAGCCTATATATTTTATCTCTTCTATAGAAAATGATTATTACTCTATGTTAACATTAAAATTACACTATCACAAAGTGTTTATCACCTTTTTAATATGGTGCAAATGTTCATCCCATTTTTTTCCAGCTACTAGGTAGACTAAAATAAATGTAGTGAAATTATTAAGGATTTCATTCATCACCAACATAAATGTTAGAGGTAAATTCATTATTGTTTTCACAACACACACCATTTTAAATTTAAAGATGGGGACCCTATTCTTACTTTAGAGTCTAGTCTTATATCTCTAGGAGTTCAGTATGGTTGTTGGTTCAAATCAACTTTCTTGAAAATCTACTAGATGATTAATTTCAAGTGATTGAATTAGTTTTCTTGAATGTATTTGCATTTATTTAGTTTAGTATAAGTTATCATCTATAAATGAATCAATTTAAAAATCTGAACTTACATAATTTTAATAAGTCCTAGTTTATTTATTTACTTATGTTTTGAAACACATTTTACAACTTCATTTCAAACTATTTTGCCTTAAGATTGTTAAAAATATCTAACTATTTTAGAGTTTTTATGGCTTCTTTTCCTAAGAAATTTGATCCATTTCTACTTCTTTTTGAGTCAAAATGGCTAAATGTTTATAATTTTTACTTTTTAACTGAGTCACTTTCATAAAAATAGATTAAATTGACTTTGGAGTCAATTAAAATGGCTAACTTTGTGCATAACTTCATTTTATAATTAGTCATTTTTCATCCTTTTCCTTAGCCATTTTTATTTGAATATATTAGTAGTTTGATTTTAAATTATCTATACTTTATATTTTAAATCAAATATGTCTAATTGGGCTCATTTATATTTACCTCTAAGTGTTTAAATTCATTTTAGTGACATGTGGCACCTTTCCATAGCTCTTAGTGTTCTAGATCCATCCAAGAAGTCTTTCAAGACTGAGTCAATTTCACACTTTTGACTAGAACCATGTGTCACTTTTTTGCTACTTCAAAAGACTTAGTTGATTCATCAAATAACGCATTGACACCACATATCAGTCACCTGGTAGTATCAGGTGTATTAAAAAATATATTTTAAATACTCAGTCAATTTTTTTCAAGGTTGTCAAGAAAGGAAATGATGTCAATGACATTTTGGTTTGGAGAATTAGTAGGATAATGCAAAGTGGCATAATCTCACTACTCCACTATCCTAAAAATTTCCATGCGACTATAATGCATCTGGGCTAGTGGGTAAGAGAGATGATTCCATGTGGAATATTATCATTTCTTCACTATATTGAAGATGTTTATATAGAGTGTAGATCCTATGGGTGAGAAGGATGATGACACATGGAATAATCTCATTAACCTTCTCTCCTAGATATTTTCATGTAGGCCAAAAATAATTTTAAATACCTGATCAAGTGGATGAGTGAGATGATTTTGAATGTTTAAATATTTATGCTTTAGAGCCTCACTATGATCTAGGCAAATAGAGTAGTGTTTTATAGTAACAGGTAAGTGATATTGTGACACACGGAAAAATCTTCCTTCACCATGGAATGAACAGTCAACATGCACTTAAAGTTTCAACTGAGTAATTAAGGATCAAGGAAAAGCCATGTGTTAGGAAACCCATCAAAGCTAAGGACACATTTGATACATAGAAAATAAAACATGAGTCAAATTTTTATGGCCCATCTTCCCATTAAAACCATCAAAAGGATTGGTAGAGTGACCAGGATGCCAAGTGGAAAAATGGGACCCACTGAAGTAAAACCAATCACGTAGCAAAGGAAAATAATGGAAAAGCTATGTGGAATTGATCCTTCATAATACGGGACATGGTAGTGATGTAACTAACAAGGCATGGGTTAAAATTTGATAGCCCATCTACCTTTCAAAATTATTAGAGGCCAAGAATGGATTGCATGTTTGATTTGATTTA
Organism: Torreya grandis; assembly: GCA_037957365.1. Lineage (NCBI taxonomy): Eukaryota > Viridiplantae > Streptophyta > Pinopsida > Cupressales > Taxaceae > Torreya > Torreya grandis. Next base: position 212,765 of record JARHVA010005075.1, read on the forward strand.
TAGAATTAATTGTAACATGGTCCCAAATGGCAAAGTGGTTAATAAGATGACTAAGATAATGAATGAGATGTGAATAATTAGCATGGAATGTGCATTGGTATCAAATGAAAAATATAAAATACAAATTTCAATCTTAAATTGGAATGGTTTCAATTACATAGAGACATGAACAACTGGTAATCACAATATAATCCAAACTAATTTCAATTCTAGAATTAAATTAAGGCATAATTTAGTTGCACAAATTCCAAGTACACCTTCAATGTGTTAGAGGTTTCCCTTGACCAATAATTATTGTTTTTAACTGACCCATTATTAGGAAAATTCCATTGAGTTTGAACTCCTTAGGCTTGCCTACCTACATAAGATCGACTTCTCAATGAAATAAGGGTTGGTTTTTCTCAATACTAAGATATTATGCTTAGGTTGGTCTCTTTCATGACTAAAATAATTATGATTAGACTATTATTTTTAGGATTAGAGGAGACTATGCCTAACTAGATCCTTTTAGCTTAGAACTTAAAGTAGTAGACCAATTATTTATTTCATACATTTTTCCTTCTTTATAGATTAGTTTTCTGAGTTGAGCTTGTTTGAAATTTGAATCCCAAACAATCCTTAATAGAAACATCTTTAATCTAAAGCTTTGTCATGTGATAAAATTAGTTTTCACATTTATATGGTGACCCTATTTTCTTCTCTATCTTTGTTACTTCATTCCATAGATTATCTCACCATCCTTAGTTGGATTTGTGTTAAGTCTATCTCAACTAATGATAGGTCTACACAAAGATTCATCTACTCAATAGAACTAGGATAGTTAGCATTAGGTAGTGTTATATTTTTCTCTTTCTCCATACCTCTCTATATTTTTCCTTTTTTTATCAATTTATTAATTTAGAATAGTTTTCATTTATGAGTTGTAATCTGAATTTAATGATTATTTTGATTACATGCTCTTTTATCTATTTTTTTTGCATTGTTGAACTTATAATCAATATAAATTTTCATTATGAATAATCTATTTATTCATCGTTAAATATCTTTTTTGCTTTCATAGGCAAAATATATTTATTTTAATTTATATTGATTTGGATGAAATGAACATTAAAGACCCTTGGCATGATATGATCACAATGAGCTGACTAGTTTACCATGCATACCAAGACTTAGTAACCAAGACCTTAGGGAGCATTTTTTGCACAAGCCTCCTTTTAGGAAAGAGAGAGATTAATATCCCTTGCTAATTTTTGGCTATGTGTCAAACTGTACAACAACATATTATTGTGATAGAATGAGGGCCTAAATGGTGTATTTCAAACTTTTATTTTATCTATAATAGCTTACCTGAGTTTTTTCTAGGTTCTCAAACTAGACAACTTTTTATATGAGTCTTAAAATCGCTTTGTCTGGGTTAGGAAGACATAATTGTCCTATGGACATTCCAAGACATTCCCATGACTTTCCCAATAACCCCCATATATTTTATACAAAGTATATCCATGGTGGGAGTTAAACTACCTAGATCCATTCTTATAAATATAGGACATAATAATTAGGTTATATTTTTAAGCCTTGGATCCTCTAATTACAATGTTCATTAAGATGAACCACTATGCTCTCACGTCATTAGCATTGGTCCACCAAGAGGCTATCGATGTATAAAAACAACCAATGACTCAAGGCATTTATACCCATAATCCTTTAATTAACATGCCCTCAAGTCATCCCATGGACCAATATGAACCTTAAAATGAAGCATCACCCTGAGCCTTTATCCAACTAAACCTTCTAGTGACAAATGAGAGTCTTACTTGTTTATTTAAAATATAACTTAGCTAATTATGTATATAATAAATAAGATATGTATTATAAATTTAGTGATTTGTTATCTTTAGGTGTTTATATTAATCACTTACCATTTTTTGTAGGAGATAATGCATAATCCAAGCTATAATTCTACATATCCTAGTGCCCCATCTAGAGTCTATGAATATAACTACATCACTAATGTAGAGATGATAATGCACATTTAACACATCTCATCTTATAAGCATGATCAATTATTTTAAGGATATATTATTAATGATGAGGACTCCAAATACAAAGAATTAATAGTTGTAAAAGGTGGCCTAGTGGCTGAGAAGTAAATTGATAAAGAGTTATCCACACAAAACAAAAAAATGGACATCTCTTCTGATTATCCAAAATAAAAATTAAAAGATTTGGATATATTAGATGACAAAGATGCATATTATTCATCTAAATCATTCATAATCTTAGCTACTACTACTAATTTTAATGATCTAATCCAATATGATCAACATCTCTATGGCATTAATGAGACTTTCCCTTCATTAGCAATAAGGATCAAAGTAGAAGAAGGAAAATAAGAAGAAAGAGGTTGTCCATCTAAAGAGAATGATCTATAAGAATTAAAAAGTGATCTCTCTCCTCAATTTAGGCCCACCTCAAAAGTAGTTGATAACACTCAATTTATTCTATCATTAATATAGACAATCAAAATGTGAAGTTGTGAACATATTGGCATGAATAAATAAGTCATGCCATTGGAGGTTCAAGATGAGAATGATCTTATGCATCCCAAATCTTCACATACTTACACCACTAATGAAAAATTAAGGATGTATCTAATATGGGAAGAATATAGAACACTCCCATGCCTTCTAAATACTAAGGACAATGATGAAGATGATACACATGCATCTATTTATATCAAAATGTAGCTTCCAAATGAATCATTTACAATAAGCCACCAAAAACATGCCACTTTTAGGTTGGGTCTTCCAATATGTTTGGTATGTATGATTACCAACCCTACCACTCATTAAAATATAATAGATGGGTTGAGGTATTTTTAAAACCCTATCCCTCATGTTTTCTAAAATATAGGTGCAAACATGATTCATAATTATACAGTCTAAACTTTCTTGAGTTATATGAGATGTACATTGATAAATATTTATGGGATAGTGTTTTCCATCATATATGGAAACATATAATAAAGTAGGTGTCCTTCTACCCTTCTCAAAATCCTAAAGAATCAAGTGTTTGACTGGTTCAATCATGCACTTGCTTGAACAATTCATGTGATTATGTTATCTTTTTTCCTTCTCTTTTACCTTTTGTTTTTCTTTACTTTTTATCCCTTTTTGTTAAGATATTTTTACTTTGGTTTGTTTTTCTATTTTTGTTTTTCGATTTTTCCTAACTATTTGTTTCCTTGTGGTCCCCTTATTAATAAAATAAATGAAATAAAAGGTTGTTGTAAAGATAAAAGAGGTGACACTCAAATTACCTAATTATAATTTTACTCAAAACTCTTGTGTGAACTAATATTTCTACTTTATTCATTTCATGAATTATAAATGTCAATGATTTGTAATGGATATTATGGATTTTAGAACACTGTATTTTCTTATTTGAATCCATCTAGTCTACTTAACAAAAAATCTAAAGAAAATTATAGCATTGATTCAATTATGATTTGTCTTAAAATGTCATAAACTTGGTTATTTCCTTTTACCTATGTCTTGGTCCCTAACACACTATTTATGTAAATGAAAAATATCCTTTCAAAATTGTTTAGTTAAATTTATGAAGTCTAAAATTCTCCTTGAAAGGGAAATCTTGACAGCCTCCACCATAGGCTTTTGAGACTATTGGTAGTGGATCAAGGCCTTTGGAAGGGACCAGAGATATCTCTTTCATGGCTATAAATGACTATTTGGAAAAAAGTAAATGCATGTACCACTTCCCCCTAGCTAAAATTGTAAAATATTTTTCCTTTAGTAGTTTTATCCTTATGCAAATATGAATTACTACGTGTGAATGCATGTAAAATGAATAAATCAATCAATCACTCACATATATGGTTTTATAGATACTATATATTAGTATGCCACTCATTCTTATAGACTTTAGTGACTTTGAATTCTAGTTTATTCTAAGTGATAGCTTTTAGCTAATGTTTTTTATTCTTGTGAAATCAAAGATTATGGATTCTCAAAATACTCATGAGTATTTCTTAGAAGGAGTCACCATTTATTTTTTATTTTACAACATGCCCCATTTTTAATCCTAAAATGGGTACCCTCTTTTTTATTTTGAGTCTAGACTTATATGTTTATGAGTCCATTATAGTCATTGGTTCAAATTAACTTTCTTGGCAATTTACTAGATGATTAGTTACAAGTGATTAAATCAATTTACTTGAATGTCTTTGCATTTATTCAGTCAGTCCAAGCTCTCATCTAGGAATAAATTAATTTAAATATCTAAATTTGCATCATTTTACTAATACCTAATCTATTTTTTCTTATGTTTTGAAATATATTTTATAGCTTCCTTTCGAATAAGTTTGCCTTAAGATTGTGCAAATTATCTAATTGTTTCAAAATTTTTATGGATTCTTTTCATGAGCAATTTGGTCTACTTATGTTTCATTTTGAGTCAAAATCGATAAATTTTTATAAGGTTTACTTTTTTAACATATTCACTTTCATATAAATAGACTAAATTGACTTTTGAATTGATTAGAATGGCTATGTCTATGTATTGCTTCATTTTATACATAGTATTTTTTTGAATTTTGCCTTAGCCATTTTTATTTAAATTTCTTAGTTATTTTCTTTTAAATTCATTATCCATTAGATTTTAAATCAAATACTACTAACTAGGCTCCTTTCTATTTACTTGCAGGTGTTTAAATGCACCTTGATGCCATGTGGAACTTTTCCATAGATCCTAACGACCCATATCCATCTAAGAATTATTTTAGGACTTAGTTAATTTCATGCTTTTCTCAAATCCATGGTTCACTTTTATTCTAATGCAAATGACTTAGTCGATTCTTGAAATAAATTATAGGTTCCACATGTTGATCACCCAGTGGTCCTGAGCCTATTCAAAAGTATTTTAAAGACTTCTTTTATTTTATTAAAAGTTTATTAGTAGGGAAATAATGTTAGTGACATTTTGAGTTGTTGGGTCATCAAGATGATTCCACTTGGCATAATCCCAATGCTCCACTATCCTATAAATTTTTATACCATTGTAATGACTTCAAGCTATTGGGTCAATGAGATGATGCCATGTCTCATCATCCCACTACTTTAATATCCTAGAGATGTTTGTATAGAGTGTAGAGCCTAGAGGTGAATGGGTATACATGATGATACAACATGGTGTAATCCCACTACCCCACTCTCCTAGCTATTTTTGTGTAATCTATAAATGATGAAAAAGCCCCATGAAATTGGATGAGTGAGATGTTATCATGTGATTTAATACTAATGTTTTGTATCCTAATAGTGGTCTGAAAAAGTAAAGTAGTATGTTAGGGTAGGATGCGAGTGATATTGTGATATGTGGTATAATCTCACTTTACCATGGAATGAGAAATCAAAATGCATTTAAAGCTTTAACTAATTAATATAGGAGAGGGGAAAAGCCACATGGTAGGAAACCCATAAAAGCTAAGGACACATTGATTGTATAACCAATAAATCATGAGTCTAAATTTGATAGCTTGTCTACTTGTCAAAACTATCAATATGAATAGGAGAGAGAGAATGCTACCAAGTGGAAAAATGGGACCCATATAAGTAAAAATAATTGTGTAGTGAAGGAAAATAAAAGACAATCCACATAAAAGTGACCCACTAGAGAAAATTACATGGTAGAGATGCATCCACCAAGGCATGATTTTTGATGGCCCCTCTACCTAAAAAAATTTCAAAGGATAAGAAGTGACTATGTGTTTAATTTGATTTATAGAATTAGTTACAATGTGGTCCTAGATGGAAAAGTGGTTGATAAGGTGACCTATATCATGAATGAGATGGGAAAAATTAGCATGGCATGCACATTGGAATCAAACACAAAACATATAAGAAAAATTTTAGTCTTAAAGGGGCATGATCTTAATTATCTAAAGCTTTCAGAAACTAGGAATCATGATACAATCTCGACTACTTTCAGGTTTAGAATTCAATTGAGGCACAACTTAGTTGCACCAATTATGGGCATTCCTTTAATTTATCATAGGTTTTGATCTTCTTATTCAGCTACATTCCATCAACCAATTATGATTATTTTTGACTGACCCATTAGTAGTAAAATTCAATTGTGTTCCAACTCATCAAGCCTACATGCCTATATAAGGTCGACTTATCGATGTAATAAGGGCTAGTTTTTTTTTAAGACTAAGAAAATTATGATTAGGTTATCCTTTTCTAGGACTAAGATAATTATTTTTAGGTTGGTATTTTTCAAGAATAAGAGTATTATTCTTAGGTTATTCCTTTTAGGATTAGAGGAAACTATATCTGGTTGGCTCTTTTTATCTTAGAACTTAAAATATTAGACTAGTCACTTCTTTCATGCACTTTTCTTTCTTTCTAAACTAGCTTTTTAATTCAAGGCTATTTAGAACCCAAGTTTATAGGTCAATGGGTATTTTATGATACCAAATAATCCTTAATAGAAACATATATAATATGAAAGTTTTGTCATGTGATAAACTTTTTATGCACATGTATATGGTGACACTATTTTCCTCTTTAGTTCTTCTACTTCATTCCACACACTCTTTCACCATCCTTAGTTGGATTTGTGTTAAGTATAGATTAAATAAGGACTATTATATGTAAATATTCATCTACTCAATATAACTAGGATGGTTGACATTATATAGTAGGCTCATTTTTTCTTTATCCCTACCTCTCTCTCCTTTTCCTTTTTTTATTAGTTTGTTAGTTTATATTAGTTTAGTTTTTGAGTTACAATTTAAATCTAAAATTTACTTTTATTTCATGTTATTTTGTCTATTATTTTGTATTTATTATTTAAATTATAATAAATAGACATTTTCATTATGAATCATTTGTTTATTCATAGTTTAATAAGGTTGTTGGTTATATAGGCACAAGATCCTTATTTTAGTGTATGTTGATCTAGATAAAATATACACTAAAGACCCTCTACATGATATGGTCAGATTTATATGAATGGGTTACTCTTTGTACCAAGACCTATTAACTAAGACCTTATTTAGACTTGTTCATGCAAGCCTCCTTTCAAGAGGAGGGATGACCAACCCCTTCCTAATTTTTGGTTGTGTGTCAAACCTCACATCAAAAAAACTATTTAATCTAAAGTGAAAAATGTTGTAGTCATAATTAGGGTGTCTAATAAATATTATACTTAATAAATGAATCCAATGGACTCAATATACAATAATGGAAAAACTTATAATCCATATGTAAAATAAAATGCAGCAATTATGATATTTATTTATCTCAATGAAAAAATTACAATGCACACTAATAACTACCTACAACTTGATATCAAATTAAAAATACATAGTGATATAACTTTAATCCATTTGTGGATGTAATTCAATCCTAAAATTATTCCTTAGTCTATTCCTTTATATCATGTCTAGTTTAATATTTTCCTTGTATTTTAACTATGCTAATGCAATCATATTTTTCTACATCTATATATGAAAAATCAATATAATTTTTTATCCATTTGTATCTTATTAAAATATATTGATATAGTTGATGAAATCATTTAGGATTTATTTTATTGTATTAGTATATCTAACACCAGCTATATATATATATATATATATATATATATATATATATATATATATATATAATTTGATTGAAATACAAAATGAATTTTAATATGTTTTACACATGTTTTAGGTTAAAATTAATGTTAAATATATCAAAATATTTTATCAATACATCAAAATAATGTTTAGTGTGCAACAAAGAGATAACCTTTGTTTGGTTGAAAAATTGTGCTTGTATAGTTTTCTATAAATGGCTAATCAATAGTTTTTGATGCAATATTTGAGAGATAAAAACAAATTATATCTACATAAAGTAATTAATGAATGAATAAAAATGTAAGAGGATAATAATGGTTTAATATTTTTAGTCACCTTATTCTAAATAAAAATATATGGTTACACAAAATCACTATACTAGGCATATTAGATAATTTTCATACTTAGCCATTTTTCTATCATTTTCATAGATGTCAAAACTAGTTTTCAACATTATTTCATGATAACAATCACAAAATAAAATAATAATATATAATTTCTAAAAATTTGCATGAATAAATAAAATTATAAGGATGACACATTGGTCTAAGACTAGTAGTAAAAATATTTTTCAATAAAATATATAGTTATATAAAATCATGGTATTAGGTATATTTGAAATAAAATATACATAGAAAAATAAATTATTTTAACATATTATCCAAAGTTACATCCATTTTAAATATTAAAATCAAGGATAAGATCAGAACTAAGAACCATGAGAAGGTCAAGGGGATGTTTGAGTAGGAAGGAAAAATGGTGGAAGGCCCTAGTGTTCAAACAAGAGGCAAAACTAGTAACACCAAGAAGAAACAAGGAATAAAAAATAAATATCCCTCAATGACCAAGAAACAAGTAGGATCAATGGAGTATTCAGTGTAAATTTAGTGTGAACTCTACTCTTTGTGTCCTGTTAGGTTCTTTTATAGTCTTGGTGTCTTAGTAGAAAACTGACAAAAAATTTCATTGGTTGGTCGATCTATTTGGCCTATTTATTTTTCATCTTTTTGTTGGTTAAAATTGTTTACTTTTTGAAATCTATGGTTTCAAGATCCCTATAAAACATGAATTTCACCTTATTAAATAAAATATAAATTATTTTGACCTATATAATATTATTTAATCTAAATAATATTATTTAAGGCTATAAATAGTTATTTAAAATTAATTTTTTTTAATCTAAATCTTATGAAAGTTTAGAGGAATAAGTCAACTAAATTTATCTCTAAGTGGATATTAGTTGTTAAAAATTTAAAAACAATTAATTTGGATGAAAATTCAATGCAAGTTTTTACTTCTTTTTTAGTTTAATTTTAGTAGGGATGAAATTATAACTATAATTCAATCTTAATGTGAGATATACATTGGTGGTGTTTGTCAATTAGATTCATTATTAATAATTATATTGAATTCACTATTATTTAGAAAGAGTTTAGAAGATAATTAATCAGCTTGAAAAATCTTCATAGATATTTTGTGTGCTTGTTTTAATTTTATACTTTCTCAAACTTATATATTTATTGTAAATAATTTCCATTAAATTTATATTACTATATGAAATTTATTTTTATTTGACTAGTGAATAAACGGGTTGATGGGTTCCATATCCATATAAAAGAAAAGTGGAAGATTTGTAAGATATATCAATAAAATAGAGGGAGATAACACTTAGTATCTAATCATAAACTTCAGTATAAAAGACACCAAAAGTCAACAAAAAACTAAAAGATACCTAGACAATTAAACTGACTAGTCCATCTACTCAGACTCAGAGTAATAGACTAATTTTTTGGTCTATGTGTTCTCTTTTTTGTTACTCCTGTCTCTAGTGTAATTCCTAATTCCCTACTTGTTTCCCTCATCTGGCTTCTTTTACTTCATTTTAGTGTGATTGAAATCCTCCTTTCCCTTCTCATTGTCATTTCTATTTTCCTCATTTTCACCCTTGTGAGTAATTATAAGACTAGGGGAGTGAACTCAGTCATGCAAGATTCCTCCTTATCACTACCTAAATCAGAGGTACCTTGAGAAAAAAGACATTTCAATTTTTTAAACTCATCTGATATTTATACGCAAAATAATTTCAAGATTATCACTTTGGTGTGTAGTTTTTTGAGGGACTAATCAATGTCATCTTTCATCTTAGGGTTTAATAAATAATAACCCCTTCTAGCTATCATGGTCACAATATTGAGATACCCCATATGATTACCTCTCACATTATTCTCCTCTCGCATAAAATCCTCTCCTACATATTCATTCTAGTCCCCTATTTTCTTGGATTTGAACTCCAAGAAAAATTCATTGTCCCTACCCAAATATTCATGTTCATTAGTGATGTTGATTACCTCCATCACTAAATTTTACCAAAGGGGTTATCCCTTCTTTAATAAAATTAAAATGAGCCAATGGTGGATAATTTATCTTGAGGGATTACTTTTAAAATTTGTGACCAAGGCTTCCATAGATTTAAGGAGAAAAAAGGGTAAAATTATAATATGACCCCTAAAATGGTTAAGCAAAATAAAATGATGTGAGAAAATTACCATGTACTTCCCTTCTAGCATGATATATCTCATTATTTTCAAACACATGTCTGACCATTTTTTAGGTATATCTACCCTCATGAACCCTTTCTAGCTCAAAACTTTTAGCTTCTTTTTCTCCTTAATATAGAAGATGTTGAATAGATATTATTTCTTTTTCTTGTCCTTGAAAGCCTTAACTCCTAAATAGTCCATGCAATTAATCTCCGCTCTAAGCTCCTTAATGATCAAAATCCTTAACCCACACATGTAGACTTCCCTATCAATCCACCCATGAGAAAAATATCTAGATAGTGTTCTGTCATGAACAACAAACATTTTCCATATAGGTCACTATCACCCCTTTAATCATATTTTTCCACACATATTGATCCTCTTTCACATCTATGTAAGAGATAATTTCAACACAATCTCAATTGCCTCCTATTTTAGCTTGTGTGTTTCTACTACAATTTTCATGGCCAAGGTCCTTAAGAATGAAAGTGATGATGATGTTAAAAATATAGATGTATAAAATATTATTACTTGGTTTATAATTAATCCATGCATGTAAATCTTTGAGGCTTGAAAGGGGCATAATGTCCTTGCATGTGTGAACATCCCTTTTCTTATGTTGAGTATGTTGAATCATTAATAGGTTCATCATATCACTCTATGGAGTGACATTTATCAGGCTCAATGAAGGAGATCGAAACATTAGGGAATGACTGATCACCTTGCCAACATGTAAAGGAGCTATTCTAGACCCCTAAGTTATCCCTTTTCTTAGCATATTTATTACCCTCTCTATACACATGTGAAATGGACACTCCATTAAACTGGGTAAGTAGGTTTTTTGCATTATCAATGATCCAAATTATATTTCAAGAAGCTTGAGTCAAACCTTTTAATCAATTTATTATATTCATGAAATCTCCATCCACCTTCAAATACTCCATGTTGAGCTTAACCATGAGATTAATTCCCCATAATACATCTTTGGATTCTAAAACATGGTTTATTTGGATCCCAAGAGGTCTTACATATACTACCTTGAGAATCCTATAAGAATCCTAGATAACACCTCCCACTCCCACCGATCCCAAATTTCCTTTAGTAGTTGCATGAAAATTCAACTTGGACCAATCGGGGCAGTAAGAATAAACTTGACCTTGGATCTATCAATGCACTACTTGTGAGGTTTAGTAGGGATTTCAAGATTAATCTAGTGGAGAATTTGGGATAGGTGGGGAGAATAAGGCCCATTAAAGGATGAAGCATATAAAATCCAATTTTTTAAACAAAATCCATGATTTTATTGGAAGTGGATGAATGGCTAGGCTTGAGGTTGACAAATATTATCAAATTTATTGAGATCTAAATACCCCAAAATATATGAGAAGGGCCAATTTATACAAAAATTTTAGCAGTGGGTAATCCTAAGGGGGCTTCCATTAATAAATTAGATCCTTACTAGTGCCAGGTGTTACCCAAGAGTAGTTGGAATGGCTAAAATAAGACTGAAATATGGAGGAGGAAAAATAATATGATACAAAAATATACTCTATAGATTCATACTCATATTTTCATAGCATACATATATTAGGAATTTGAATTCCCCTTCTCATAAGATTATCCACCATTAGGATATTATTCTAAGTTTCTAGCCAAAAGAATACATTAATGTTTGGGATGAGATTTTTTAAACATAAGATATTCTAATTATCTTTAATTTTAGCCTATTACCATAAGGAACATAACCATATTTGACTGAATAAAATCCACTAGGATCTCCTTTCCAAATGAGAGCATCTTCTTTTGGGAAGATATTGATGTGAATGTTCTAGAGTGTGATATTTAATTCTTGTAAGAAAAGAACTTGGTAATGATTCAGGCCTTATTTATGGAGTATTCTCCACCTATTTATATCATAAATTTCATGATAGTAGTCACACACATTGTGACTAATTTCCCAATTGAAATATATGGATAAATTCACTATTTGAGGTGAGGAAACTAGTGGGGCTTGGATCCAAAGGTCTTGCCAAAAATCCACTTTGTTACCGCTACCAATATTTCATTTTAGACTTTTTTAAAGAATATTCTATATGAAATTTATGAATAATTTTCATTATAGTTATTATATTTAAAAATCTATTATTATTTTCAATTCTTTGGTTATAAATCATATTCACAACTTGTTAGCTACATAAGATGTCCTTAACAGTCTAAAACTAACATCTTTAATTATGGTAATTGAATCTAACTACAATTATTTTCTTATACTCTTTACTATATTTTTTGTTATATGTGCTTATAAATAATTATGACATACATTGGTTAATGAGGCATGCTTAATTTATGACAATCAATGAGTTTAGAAGGGTTTATTACCTAAAACAACCATAGATCTACTTATTTTATTGCCTATTTTTCCCTCTTTTTGTTTATGATTTTTAAGGAGATTATATTATTTTAATATAGCATCTCTATAAATATCCAATATTGGTTGTTAGTTTTATCTCTTGGATGAATCTACCTTGATGGGATGTAGGTCACATGATGTTATTCCATCACATGGTTAATAAAAAATTATATACCCACAACTCATATTCTAGAGTGATTACTCATTAATCCTAAAATAAGAGAGTGAAAACTCATTATTTATGTTGTGCATAAAACCCACATCAACACTTATGTGTACCTATCCTATGTTTAGTATGATTTCAATTTAATAACTTTATTATTGATCTTAGATTTAGTTTATTTATTTTTTGAGGTGTTTATGAATGTTATTTAATCAATTTATGTCCTAAGTTAGTTTTTTGATAATTTTAGACACTTTACAAAAATTTATTAAGAAATATCTATAAGTTCCAGTTAGATTGTATTTCATTATAGTTCATTGAATTTCTAGTTAACTAAGCATTCAATGAACTATAACAAACTAGATTCTAACTAACAATTCTATCTATTTAAAGAAAAATCTTAAAAACTGTTCAAAATTGACCAAAAAACTAATTTAGTATGTAGATTAATTAAAAATATTCCTAAATAACTAAAACACCAGATAAATTAAACCTAAGATCAATAATTAAGTTACCAAATTAGAATCATACTCAACATTCACCCCTTTAATGTAAAGATAAGAGATTCATGTTATTTCCTTAAGTCTTCTATGAATCTACTTATCTAATATCTTGATGATAATATCAAAAATATGATCTTTATTTCTCATATATTCAATGAAAAATTATTTATCATTGACCAAATCTCTAAAAAAATGATATTTGAGTTCTATGTCCTTTGTTCTATCATGGAAAACTAGATTTTTGGATAATTGTAATACACTGTTGTTATCCTACTATATTTGTATTGGCTCAAGTTGAGCCTTTATGAAATTAAAAAAGATTATTTCAATTAATATTACTTGTGTGAAATTTAATGTAATGATTATTTATGCATATTTATTGTAGGATAATGCAATTTTAGCTTGTTTCTTTTAAGACCACAAAACCAACCCACTTTCTAGTCTCAAGCAATAAACTAAAGTTGACTACTTGTCATTAAGAGATCATCCCAAATATGAGTCTATATATCAAATAAGATATAAATACCTTGTTGGTTTGAAATAAATACCATAATTATAAGTACCTCTTACATTTCTAAAAAATCTCTTTGTTCCTTGCAAATGCTTGAGTGATGATTTTCCCATTAATATAAAAATTAATAAAACCCCATAACTAATAGTAGGTCTTGTCATAGTGAGATACATAAAACATCCCACCATAAACATTAAATTATTTTCATCAACTTAATGTATACCATACACTCTTTTTAGATTTTGTTCACTTGAAATTAGATTGTCCACTAGTTTATAATCATTAAAATTGTACTTCTTTAATACGTTTTTGGCATATTTGGCTTGACAAATAAATACTTACTCTTTTTTATGGAATTTTATGCCAAAAATTTATTTTCATAATTCAAATATCAGTCATCTCAATTTATAATTTAATAGTTTTTTTGAATCTACTAAACATATCCATAGATCTACCTATAAAAATTAGGTCATCTACATAGAAACAAACATATAAAACATTAGAACCCAATGTTTATATTTTAAGAGTTTGTTAATTTTGACTTATTATAAATATTTTATTAAATAAATATATATAAATTATATAGTACCAATATATTATAGTTTATTTAATCCCATAAATATCCTTTTTCAACTTATATACCCAAAATTATTTACACTTTATGTTAAAACCTTTTTGATGTCCTACATATACTTATTATTTAATTAGTCAGTTAAGAATGATTTATTAAAATTTATTTTATTTATTTCACATAAATTTTAAATATATACATCAATAATTATTCCTATATTTATTTACATGCCATAGGTGCATAGGTTTTCTCATAGTCAACCCTATATGTTTGTGCAATTTTTACTACTAGTCTATCTTTTAGCTTGCCAATTGTAACATCACTCTTGAATTTAGTATTTTATACCCACTTTATTAAAAATAAATATTTATTTATTATAGGGTTAAATAAATTCCATGTATCATTCCTCTCTATTTATTCTATCTCTAAGTTCATAGCATCAACCCATTCTTTATTTTGACTAGCTTCTACATAATGTTTAAGTTAACTAGACATAATTGACAATGCAAACATAATATTTTAATTATAAGAATAATCAAAAAAATTATATTCCATATTTTTAGTATTTTTAATCCTAATATTATAATTTGTATCCAACATTTTATTGGTTGTATGTGGATTCAACAACCGTTTATTCTTACTTGGAGTTGATGAAGATGCATGACTAGTCACTTGTGAAGAGCATGCATTATTTTGTGTTAACTAAAAGCATGTGCATAATTTTAAAGAAATAAAAATTAAATTAAATATTATTCCTTACTTCACTTATTAATTCTTTATCTATATGAATATAATCAACATACACCTCATGTTTAAAAAAATATAATCCCTAAAAATAATTATGGATTTACTAGTAGGATTATAAAACTTGTATGCCTTAATTTCATCACTATAACCTATGATATTTTGATCAATAATATTAGGATAATATATATCAAACTTACCTTTAATTTTTATGATTTTAAAGAAATACTTTACTTCAAATTTTATGGAATTTCCATCTCCCAATCACACTTCACTAAAAAAAGAGATAAAAAAATATTATATTCATAAATAATCTATAAATACATTTTTAAAAATAATCCAAGTGATGTTTCTTCTCAATTTATTCATTTTGAAAATCCTTATTTTCACTCTCTTAATTAAGTTGATTCTAAGCTACTAGTATCCTATAATATTTAATCATGTGTTATAATTTTTTTATAACAAGGACAAGTAAAGTATTTATTGCTCTTACCCATAAATTTATATTCATATTTTAAATTTTAATTTGATTTTGTATAACTCTATTTATTTTTAATTTTATTTTTATCTTTTGTATTTAGAACCCTTGCCTTAGTTTAAATTTATTGTTTTTTTATCTCATGTGTATAGTCTCATATTATTATCATGGAAAAAGAGAGATCTAAATAACTCATCAACAATTATAGTATTCATGTACTTAAACTCTTTAATAATGATCACAATATGAAAACATATTTGAGTTAATTATCTCAAATATTTTTTTACTATCCCACTATCTTGGATAGTTTCTCCATAAACCCTAATTCTATGCACTAAATCATGTACACTTATGAAATAATCTCATAATCCTTAAAAATTGACATTCTCAAATTCTCAAAATTAATTTTAAGTGTTTTTATTTTTACTTATCTTATATTACTATATCATTTATATTAAGCATCCAAGGTATTACATGCCTCACCATAATTATTCCATCCTTAAATGTTTGGGTCTTTGACACTCTAAAGATATAATAAAGTTTGTGCATTCACCTTTTATTCATCCTTTTTTGTTCTTTTATGATCTTGAGTCAAGGTATTTCAATATTAAGGTGGTGTGCACCCATGGGTAACATTATCATAAATTAATTTCCATATAATAATTCTCTTCAAATGATCTCTCCAATACTCAAAGTTGTCACATTTGAAAATAAGAATATTTACAAAAGAAAAATTCATTGAAACCATTGTTTCTTTTGACAATAACCCAAAAACTTATAATAATTTATTGAAAAATTAAATGGTACCAAATTAATTTTTTTAATGTATGGAGGGATTTAAAATAGTCTTTGATTAATTATAAAATTAAATTTAGTTATCAACAAATCTTACCTAGAATTACTAATTCTCAAACTAGTTATGTTGTAAGTGAGATTGTCAACCAAAAACTATACCAAATAACTTAAAAAATAAAAATATATGTTCTATGGTATAATTTAAAGTATACCTATGATAAAATCAAATATTAAACATGTAAAACAAAATTACAAAATAAAATTAATGAACCATATTACCTTTGTGTGAAATTATTTTTAATACATAAAACTAAAACAAGCTTATTGCAAGGTAACTTGCATTGAAAGCTAAGTACAAAATTAAAAAAAATAAATAATTAATTTTATTTAACCCCTAATTAAACTAAAAATTACTAAATATGACAAATTTAATGCAATGATAAGATATGAACATCATGTAAGAAGCCTCTTCATTACTTAAGTAAACATGCACACTAGAAAAATGAAAGTCTAAAAATACAATTATAAAAATATAAAATATAAAAATAGAACTCTAATAATATAATTTTTACTAAAAAAAAATTATATTTCAGTTAATTAAAAATTTAATTAACTAGAGTGAGTTGGGTTTTAACTGACACTTGTAGCTATTTTTATGAAATTCCTGAAAAGGGTATAAAATTAACTAAATAATTAATTTAGGAAAAATGAATTAAATAACATTATTAAACACCTAAAACAAAAAATAAACTAAATATAATATCAATAATGAAGTTTAATACCTATCCAAAGAATCTTAATTGTTTAATGTAAATTATTTTTCACATGAACAATCTTTATTTGCCACCTATAGGGTGAAAAACAACCATGTTTTTTTTATAGGAAAGTATAGTGTAATATTACGTATATTTATCTATCCAAGTTAATAATACATTATAAAAAACATTATCTATTATATTTTAAATCCAATATGTGATTATTTTCACCTTATAATTAATTGTGTTCTAATTAATTCTAAAGTAATGTAAACTTGATATCTGATCTAAGAGAGAGAAATAAAACAACCTACTATAAACACACATTGATATATAAAATTTCAAAAAGTTATAAATTGGTAAATAGATAAATTTATGGAAAGGGTTAGAGAGATGTCCTCTCAAATTGATTTGTTTTTTTGTTGATTACGACTATGTAAAACTGTTGACAAAGACTTGCAAACATAATGTTAATTGAAAAATTTATTTCACTATATTTCAGATAAGTTCATAGTATCCAAACAAGGTCACAGTGTGTTTTTATTTTCTATTGTCACTCTGTCTTGTTGACCATACATTGAATCTAAAAATACTATGGTTGTTCACCTATGTTTTTAGGTAAATTATTTCTATGTTGATTGGACACATTGATAACTTGCAAGAGATAAAAACCTATCTTGCACAAGAAATAAACAAGATCAAATTAAAATGGGTGAAAAAGTGTGGAAATGGGATATGCTTGATCTATCCTTAGAAAAACCCTTGTTGACTGACTGTTTCTAACATAATCTGTGTGGCCCACAAACCAATGTAGATATCCTTATGGGAAATATCATATAAGTTTAATGAATGAAATCAATTTTTTTTAATTAGAACATAAGATTATTCCACCTTAATTGAACCCTCATAATGAATAAATATTTATTAAATCAAAAAATAAAATAAAAACATTCTATATTTTTATTAACAGATGATTTGTTTTTGTCAAAATATGCTTTAATTTTATTAAAATATACTTCTCATAAATAAGATACAATTTCAATTAATTAAACACAAGTTAGATTTAAAAAACATCTTTAGAATTAAATTTTAGCTAGAATTGACTACTTAAAAAATAAGTTTTGTTAAAGTTGAGTTAAAAACCAAAGCAATCAAAATGACTCTATAAATAATAAGCTAAGTGAAGTTGACTTTAATCAATGATCTCTTTCAATTAATTCATGTAATTAAATTATTTTATTAATATATATTAAAAATATTTAATCCAACAAAAATTTAGTGTTAATTTTATTTTTCAATATTGAAAAAAAAATAATACTTGATTTTTAAATTTTGCAGTAGAGATGATTACTCTAGATAAATCCCAAAAAAAATTATTTTGCATTAAAAGCAAATAATTTTTTTATTTTACTTTAGAGGTTATTTATTTAGATTAAAAAGTAGTTAATATTTTTTTATTTTTCATCAAAAAATAATGGAAACTAATAAATATATGATAATCATTTTCACCATTACAAGTATAACTTCTAATAATTTAACATATCTAATATGTGCCCAATTTTTTATTTATCAACTTAATTTGTACACTAATTTGCATCTCTTGAACATCTAAATTTTATTTATATCTATTTTAGAGTGATATTAATGTATGTCTTGGTAGCCACATGTCTAGTTATGGCTTCAAATGATGCTAACATAATTTACATCCAATGGTAATATTGTCTAGAATTATGGTCAACCTCATTTAACATGGCCACTAGTTTTGGATTTTTCATTTGAAACTATTATATTTTTGTTGATGATAACTCAAAACCATGATCACTCTTTTATTGGGATGAAGTTTAATACCAAGTATAGATAATGGCTACTCCATAAAATGATTTTAATCCTGATGTTTTACTAAGTTAAGCTTAATACCATTTTTAGAATTGACAAATTCATTCAATAACCATTACACTCTTTTAATATATCTAGAGCATATCAAAATATTTAGGTGTGATATTTGTTGTTATTAGGCTATAATGATGCATATGTATTAGTATTGGCTGCATGAGCATGATTTAAGATAGTTATGATGTAGGTGTGTGTCAATATTTGGACTTGGATTATGAATATATAGTTGTATGTATATTGAGAATGTTAGAATTCTAGTTATTGATTATATCCCCCAACACTTACTAAGTATAAAAACATGCATTCATTGTGCCCTAACTCCTAGTTTTTTTAGTCTTGGAGTTGCCCATGACTATCCATCATAATTTTTATATGATATAATATTAGTATGAAAAAACACAATTAAAATAAATCAAGGCCTTGAAGAGTATACTCTATTTATATGACAAATCTTATTTATTGTCTCTCTAGCTACACAAAAGGAGGTTATCTAATATCCTTTCCTTAAAATTGTATCACTTACAAGTAAATATTTAAGGATCCCTTTATTTTCAAGATGATGTTTCCTCTTTTTGGATTCTCAATTTGTTAGAGGTAAAATTACTTGGGGTGAATTAGTGATCCCAAATAATATAATTTTTATTTTAATCCTTTCCAACTCTTAAACAATTACCATAATCATTCATGAAGCATACATATAATTCATATCAAAGATCAAGAGAGACAATGCAATATCCAACACATAACACAAGATATATGTCAAAAACCTTCTTGGGGAATAAAATCCACTCTGAAGCCTACAAACACTTAGATTACATATCCTATACCTTAAAATATTCAAATGAAGTAAAAGTAGACTCTAAAAAAAAGAGGCATTTGCCTTTAATCATAGCCTTGACATGTGTTGCATTTGGATTTGAGATTGAATTTGAAATATCCAAGGGTTTTCATAAAATTGAGATAAGAAACATAAGTGCCAAAACCCTCATTAATGAAGGCACACTTCACTTGTATATACACCTCCTAATTAGTCTCTTGATATTTTCATTAACCCTTTCCCAAATCATGTCTTCTTGACCAAGAGTTAGTGAAACACCTATTCCACTAGGAGCACCTACCCCTAAGATGATCAACTCCTTTAGACCACCTACCTTTAATGAAACACCTATTTCACAATGAGTAACTTCCCCTTAAGAATACCAAGTCCTTTAGACCCTCCTTTCAACACCTCCACCTTTAGACTAATGTATTCAACAACTAATGATGTAACTCTAATTATCTCTCTTCACCTTCACTCAAAACTTCCTATTGGACAAAACACATTACATACTTGAACTAATAAATAAAGATCAATTAAGACACATTACATATCCCAACTTAACCTACTCTTTAACTATACACACTCAATGTATCCAAAGACACATTTTGGATCACTCTTCAATGCTAAAAAAAAATTAGTCACCACATAAACAACATGACGAAATGGTCATACACATAGTCTACACTCTGAACTATCTCTTAGATCAGCCACCAAGCTCACATAAACACCGTCTTTTCTTTGCTCATCCTCAACCTATAAGAGAACTATTCAGACATCATACATATGACCTATAAGTCATAAAAATAATCCTAAAACTTGTCTACTAATCAACCCATCTAATAGGTACACTCAACCTCCTATCTTCTTTGACTCAACTCTTACTCCACATAAGCCTCTACAAGTCTAAAAACCATCTTATTTGATTTCATTATAGATAGAGCAATCATGAATATCAACATCTATATCAAACATTTTAATTTACTTAACCCTTAAGGATTATCTCACAAAAATGCATGGATAAAAACAATATTCATAGGTATGCCATAGCATGTATGGGTCACCCTTAAGTAGCTATACCTTTCAATAAGGCCCTTGTAACTCTTATAAGTCTCATGGAGACATATTCACCCACTTAGCACTTTAACGAGAAAAATAGAAACTCAAGACCACTTAAAAAAACATATGTCTACTCTAAATGACCCCTTATTCACACCCACATGGGTCCAATACACCCATAACACCAACTCTACACTTGAACCTATCAATTAGGTCACCTTGCTCTTTAGATCTTCATACTCAAAAACATGATCATAAACTTTTGAATGAAAAATTCAAGTTGCTCACATAACCACATGATAAATTTATATTTATAGAACTTCTAAGATCTCTAAAATACCTCCATGTTCCCTAAACACTCCAACATGGACAAAAACACCTCAAGCTATCTTACTCAAGATGACCACTCAAACTAGTCATATAGTGTTAAAATATAGTCAAGCTATTTTGAATTTAGACATCTGATTAAGAGCCAAATATGACAATCAAAACCATATGATAAGTATTTGAGACTTATAAAACATATCCATTCTCATTTTCTTCAAATCTACTCAAAACACCTTCAACTTACCTCTGTAAGATGGTCACTCAGTCTCTTAGTAACCTTTAGGAACATGGTCAACTTCTTAACCTTTGTTTATACAAAATATGGATTTATCAAACCTCCAAATACCACATATATCATCCTCATGGAGTCTAAAACACTCAAAAATAACTAATTCAATGTGAGACATCAAAATACCATTAGAATGAGCTCAAATATCCTTCTTCAATCAATTAAATAATACACATGAACACATAGACAACTTTAAAGCTTAATATATTTGTCTATACATACATTTAGATCTTCAAATGAATTTTACCACATGTGCCTTGGAGTCCTATATAAGTTTAATTTTTACTCCATTAAAAAATTCATCGTGGATCTAAAGTTATGGATGAAATAAAGAGTACTATTTTTTCTCTTTATAAATTGAAATATTTAAATGTCAACAGTCATAGTTAAACTTAGACCACTTTGCTTGTATCTCATGTCCTCATTGATCAAATAAAATATGCACCATCGATATTTTTTTATCTTTAACACATAGGTTCCAATTCTCAAATGTTAAACCTTCATCATGTTGAGCTCATCTCATGTAATGTTATAATATCGACTCCACATTCTTTGTCGATCTCTTCAAAATTCTCCTCACTTTAGAAATGATAAATAACTATCACTTTGACCTATTGACTTTAATCTACACCATTTATCTCTATCTATACAATCTCCTACTCATAGTTGATCATTGGAAGATTCATGATATTTATCTCTTCTCAGTATTAAAAATCATGCACTTGTCCTTACCTCACTACTTCTTGATATCTTGGATCAAATGTGCTCCATGGATCTTACTCAAAATTTATCTTGTGAAAAAATGACTTAGTATGGGAACCATTGAAATATGTTTGTAAGGCCAAATTTTCACCTTAATAACTTATTATAGGCTTACTCGCATGATCTCAAATTTAGACCATATGATCTCTTCATATAAGAGAATCTAACCATTTGTCAAACTAATCTTAAAACCTTCTCATGTATAAGATATAATTCCATTAAAATGCCTTATAAAAATCTCCTATCACAGATCCAACTATGCTTAGAACTTGAATGGGAGACCAACTTTGAATATGCATAACTTTTACCATGCTACATCACATGATTTGAAATTTAGCACAAATAAACTAGGCTCAAAACTAAACAAACCAATATGATAATATTGTTCTAAAATATCACATGTGTGAGATATAAAATCATCAAAATGACTACTCATCTTTTCTTGCCACATGAAAATTTGGCTAAGTATGGAAAAACACATTCAATCTACTTGGGAGCCCAACTTTTCACATGCATATCTTTTGATGCCCTGAGTCGCATGACTGAGAATTAACACATAAAAACTAGGTACAAATATGAACAAACCCATATGAAAATTTTGTCCTGACACCTCTATGCATGTGAATGCTAATCTCATCAACATGTTGACTTAGATCTTCTTGAACCCTTTTGCAAATTTGGCCAAGTATGGGAACTTAGTGAAATCTATCTGAGAATCCAACTTTGCACCCCCATATCTTTGACCACACTTTTATGCATGACTTTAATTATAGTTCATAACAACTAGGGAATAATGTTATCATAACCATATAAACAAATCCCCTAGACTCTTCAACATGTGGAAATGGTGACAACAATAAACTACCCACTCAAATTTATCATCACTAGACCTAAAAAGTCTAGATGAAACAAAGAACTACTAGATGAGATCCACTCACTTCCATACTCATTATAAGCACCCTTGACACCTCATAATTACTCTAAAACATGTCCATACCAACAATATCATCCATAAATAACATTACTCAAGAAAAAACTAAATAACCATGTAGGAACATTGAGGCTCATTAAATCACACTTTGCCATTGTCATTATAGAACACATGATACCTCATCAAAATCCTTGGTCACCTTGGATACATAATTGATAAAAACCTATAATAATCTCCCCATTTTTCATTTATGTCAAACACCAATACAAATTTTATGCTTAGACTCTATCTCTCTCTTTAGGTTCTTTCTCCCCCTTTAACATAATGACAAAGTGGGCTAAACTTATGATCTTATGGACCTAAATAGACATCAAGGACCAATAATAGGAATAGACCACCTCTAAGAGATGATACATACTCCCCTTAAAATTGATAAAACCTCTTCTCACCTTGTCCTTTTCAAACAAGCTCCATGACTATACTCTTATGATTATACATAACTTTATGAAGATAAAACATTCATGAACAATAAAAACCACATGAACTTACCTTGAAAACATTAAGAGAGACTCCCCCTAAGTCACCTAAGCTTAGGCACCTTTTTATTTGAACATCTTAAGATCATTTCCAATAAATATGAATCAATACAATTGCCTCCATTCCTTTTCTCTCAAATTCAACTACATAGTCCTCTAATCTTAGGATGTGACCAATTATAAAGATCCCCCTCACATCATGCATATCTCCTCAATCCATTCAAACTTATTATGTTATCTCCCCCTAACTCTATGGTATACACAACTTCTCATCAACATAAATTAGAGACCCTCTTCATGATATCAAAGATATGACAATACATTCTCCTCATCCTTAATATCAGCATTGTCTTATAGTCTTTCAACATTTGATTAATCAATTTGAGAAATCAAAATTGAAAAATTCTTACCTTTAGAACCAATAACCCTAAACATATCTTGAGCTCATTTGAACAAGATCAACATACCTTTATATACAACAAAATATCTTAACACCTCATCATCCTTGATTATACACTTGGAAAACTTCCATTCCCTACTTTAAGACCTTGTACACATAGCTAAGTCCCAACCAACATCTACCATGATTCCTCCATTTGTAAAAGTGTATCCTTAAAGCTTAGAGAGAGACAACCCTTTTTACATAGTGATACTAAAATTCCCAAAACTCTGGAGATTCCCATATCTCCGTATCTTTCTCTAACTTGCAATCCTACTTAACTATGAAATGATGATTGACTTCATTTTTTTCTTTAGATTTGTCAAGAAAAGTAGAAAACATAAACTCTTATCTTTCCTTCATGGTTATCATGGCAAACAAACCATCTATGGTCTCATTCAAATCTTTCCTAATATTCTTAGGTTTCCATACCTAATTATAACCTCTTCCTTACACACTAGGAGATCCATACACCTTATTTTGATTTGTTAACTCATTTTACATGTTCTTGTAATACCTAATAATGTGACCAACTCTATGACATTTAAAAAAAAATGAGATCATTCATACCTTTTACTTGATGATGAGTGTGATCTTCCTTTTCTAACTAGATAGAGGATAAATCCTCTTGGCATTCCTATATCTTCTTCATATCTAATTCCTTCTTTGTAGTAGAAGGTAGACCAACTTAATCAAGATCATCCTTCATATTCTTTGGTCTCAACACCATTGAGTGATCTTTAAGAGTAGAATGCTTCTTCAAACTATTCTTGTAGAATCTAGCAATATGTCCTACTTTATTGCAACCATAGAAAATAATATCATTCAACATACCTCTTGATTGATCTGAGTTAATTCTTTCCAAGACCAATTGATCCTTCTTCTAAGGCACCATGTGAACTCATGCTTAGATATCATGTTTGTACAATATCTTACCCTATGAACATATTTATTTTAAAAATGACAATGGCCATGAAAATAATTTACATACCTTATTGTATTGGGATATCTAATTGGTCTTCTTTCAAGCTTGCTTATCTTGACAACAAATTTCTCATGCCCATCATTTAATGAATATAGCTTGGTTTCTAATTAAATGCACTCATATTATTTGGCTCTTATACTTAAAATAAAAACCATAAACTAACCTCTAAGAATTTGGATAGTCCCTTTATCACTCTTAGCTTCTTTAGCCATGTCATCTTTTATTCTACATGCTTTCTCTAATAAAATTCCCTCAAAATAACTAACTTGTCCTTCAAGACCTTTGATTACATACCTCATATTATGATACCTCCTTATGAACTTAGCTCCTAGATTCACTTTCATCTTCCTCACTATCCTAGAAAATTTCTTCATCACCAATGTCATGGTAAAATTCAGCATTATTCATGTAGTCCTTTTCTTTTAAACTCAAACTTGCCTTATAATATTCTAGCTAAACCTTGAGGTCATTTATAACCTTCTCATCCTCTTTAGCATCTTTCTTCAAAGTACATATATGTTCCTCAAGTGCCTTGATCATAGTCTTCTACTATTCATTCTCTTTCTTCAACTATTTAGCCAAATTTCCTTCAAGCTATTAAGCTTCCTCAAAAGGACCTTCTCTACTACCAATTATTATAGGTACAATCACTAAGGGGGGGGGGTGAATCAATGATCCTAAATAATCCAAATTTAATTTCAATCCTTTCCAACAATTAAATAGTTACCATAAGCATTCATGAAGTATACATATCATTCATATCAAAAAACAAGAGAGACAATGCAAGATCAAACACATAAAACAAGATATATATGGGAAACCCTCTTGGGGATTAAAACCCACTCTCAAGACTATAAACACATGGACTACTTGTCCTATAAGGTATTAAAAACTAGAGACTGATCATGTCCTCTTGACCAAGATTTAGTGAAACACATGTTCCATAAGGATCACCTTCCCATAACATGATAAACTCCTTTATACCACCCACCTTTGGTAAAATACCTATTTCACAAGGAGTAGCTACCCCTAAGGAAGACCAAGTCCTTTAGACTCTCCTTTGAACACCTCCACCTTTAGACTAATGTCTTCAACACCTAACAATGGAAATTTGATTATCACACTTCACCTTCACTCAACACTCCCTATTAGCTAAATCATATTACATACTTGAACCAATAAATAAAGATCAATTAGGACACATTACATATCCCTACTAACCCCACTCTTCAAATATGCACACTCAATGTATCTAAGGCCACATTTTGGATCAATCTTCATTACTAAATAATAACTCAATCACCACATCAAAAACATGACCAAATGATCATACACATAGTCCGCACTCTGAATTATCTCTTAGATCAGCCACCAAGCTCACACAAACATCATATATCCTTTGCTCATCCTCAACCTACAAGAGCATTATTCAGAGATCATACATATGACCTATAAGTCATAAACACGGTCCTCAAAATTATCTACTCATAAACCCTTCCATTGGACACACTCAACTTCCACTCTTTTTTTTATTTAATGCTTACTCTATACAACCCTCTACAAGTCTAGAAACAATCTCATTTGGTTTCACTATATATAGAGAAATCATGAATATTAACTTCTAGGTCCACCATTGTACTTTCCTTAACCCTTAAGTATTTTCTCACATTAATACATGGGTCAAAATAATATTAATAAGTAATCCATAACATCTATGGGTCACACTTAAGTAGCTGCACCTTTCAATAAGGCCCTTATAGTTATTATAGGTCTCATGGAGAACTATTCACCCACTTAGCACTTAAATGAGATAAATAGAAATTCATGACCACTTCTAAAAGAATATATCCACTCCAAATTACCCCTTAGTCATACCCACATGGGTCCAATTCACTTATAACACTAACTCAACACTTAAACCTATCAATTAGGTCACCTCACTCTTCAGGTCTTCATACTCAAAAAACATGATCACAAACTTTTGATTCAAACATTCAAGTTACTTACATAGCCTCATGATAAAGTAATATGGATAGAAACTCTAAGATATATTAAACACCTCCATATACCTTAGACACTCCAAAATATGTCAAAACACCTCAAACTATCTTACTCAAGATGACCACTCAAACTGGTCATACACTATCATAATACAAGTTATTTTGACTTTCCACCTCTGATTAGGAGCCAACTATGACAATAAAATAATTATCATAAGTATTGGAGACTTATATAACATATCCATTCTAATTTTCTTCTTTAAATATGCTTATAACACCTTCAACTTAGCTCTGTAAGATGGTCACTCAATCTGCCAGTAACCTTCAAGAACATAGTCAACTTCTGCACCTTTGTTCATACAAAATATGGATTGGTAAAACCTCCAAAGACTAGGTAGATCATCCTCATAAAGTCTATAACAATCCCAAATATCCAAGTCAACATGAGACATCTAAATACCATATAATGAGCTCAAATATCCTTCTTTATTCAATTATAGAATACACTTGAACACATAGACAACTTTTATTTGTACATATATTCAAATATTCAAATGAATATTTTTAGATTTGTCTTAGAGTCTTATACAAGTTTTCTTTTTTATCCATTAATAAATTTATGTTGGATCAAAATCTATAGAAGAAATATAGAGCACTACTTTTTCCCTTTATAAATTCAAATATTTAAATATCAATAGTCATAGTTAAACTTTGATCACTTTGATCACATTTCATGTCCTCCCTGATTAGATCAAATACACACCATTGATATTATTCAATATTTAACACATAGGCTCCAAAAATCAAATTTTAAACCTCAGTCACATTGACCTCATCTCATGTAATCTTATAATGTTGGATCCACATGCTCTGTAGATCTCTTCGAGATTATCCTCACTTTAATGATACTAAATAAATTTCTTTTTGACTTCTTGACTTTAATACACACCATTGACATCTATCTATATGATCTCCCATTGACTATTTATCCTTGGAATATGCTTTATCTTTATCTCTATTTAGCATTAAACATCATACATTTATCATCATCTTACTACTTCTTGACATCTTCGAGCAAACGTGCTCCATCGATCTTGCTTGAACTTTAACTTGTTCAAAAATGACCAAGTATGGGAACCATTGAAATATTCCTAGAAGGACAAATTTTCACCTCAATAACTTCTTCTGTGCTTACTCACATGATTTAAAATGTAGACCATATGATATCCTCATATAGGAGAATCCAACAATATATCAAGCTA
This sequence comes from Torreya grandis, assembly GCA_037957365.1. Lineage (NCBI taxonomy): Eukaryota > Viridiplantae > Streptophyta > Pinopsida > Cupressales > Taxaceae > Torreya > Torreya grandis. Next base: position 241,180 of record JARHVA010005075.1, read on the forward strand.
CTCTTGAAACCTTATCATGTGAAATATATAACTCCATTAAAATTCATTCTCAAATTTTTTTTTCATATCCAATTATGCTTAAAACTTATTTAGGAGACCAAATTGGAACATGCATAAATTATTCCATACTACATCACATGTTTTTAAATATAACACAAATAAACTAGGATTAAAACTAAACAAACCCATATGATCATCTTATTCTGAAACATCCACATGTGAGAGATATAACATCATCAAAATGATTAATTATCTTTTATTGCCACATGAAAATTTGTCTAATTATGGAAAAACATAATAAATCTACTTAGGAACCCAACTGTGCACATGCATATCTTTGGATGCACTTAGTCGCATGATCTAAGAATTAGTGCATAAAAATTAGGTACAAAGATGAATGAACCCATATGTTCTTTTTTTCATAACACCTAAACACATGTGAATTTTGAACTCATCAACATGCTTACTCAACTCTACTTAAACCCTTTTGCAAATTTGGTTGAGCATGGGAACTTAGTGAATTATATTTGAGAAGCCAACTTTGTACCCTCATATCTTTGACTAGACTTCAATGTATGACCTGAGTTATAACACATAATAACTAGGTACTAATGTTACCATAACCATATGACCAACTCTTGTAGACTCATCCACATGTGGTAATGGAGACAACAACAAACTACCTACTCAATTTTTTTGGCACTAGATCCAAAAAGTCTAGATGAAACAAATAACTACTAGATGAGATATACTCACTTCTATACTCATTCTAAGCACTGTTGAAACCTCATAGGGACTCTAAAACATTTCCATACCAATAATATCATCCACCGAATGCCTTACTCAAGAAAACATTCAATAACCATGTAGGAACACTAACACTCATTGGATCACACTTTGTCATTATGATTCTAACACACATGACACCTCATCAACATCCTTGGTCACCTTGGAGACATCATTGATAAACCTCCAAAAAAATTCTCTATTGATTTTTATGTTGTAAATAAAAACATCTTTTAGTTAAATATCCAATACATCTATGCTAATCACAATATGTAATATTATCAAAACTCTTAGGTTGTATCCTTGCCATGTAAATCTCAATAGATGTACAAAGGGACATGAGGTTACAACTAAGTAGTTTTTCCAACACATTATGAGGAGGTTATGATAAGTATTTAAAATGTTTATATGGATGAGAAGAAAGGTAAAACCTATTAGTATTATTAAATCATAATAAATATTGTTTTAGAATCATTAGTATTATAATTAGACTTAGGTTTGAAATGTTCTTTTATTTTAAATTTATCAATAAAATATGTTAGAGTATATTTCTCATACTTTAATTTACTTATGCCAATAAGGTCAACCTCATATTTTTTGATAATATGGCACATTTGATTGAAATATTGAAAAGCCTATGAGATAATGAACTAATGGTTAGTTTGAATTAATACTTGTTTCAAAATATCTTCTAACTCTCTATCAAAAATAGTAATTTCTTTTTTTAAAGTATAGTCTTGTTACAAAACATAGTCACCAATGGACTCGTTAGTTCCTTGTTTGAGATCCACAATTTAAGCATAGGATACTTTATCACTATTTTTTATAGAAAAATGATGTAACAATTAGTTAAAAAAAGGAAATAAATCCTATATTGAATGATTAGTAAGGTCATAAAACTATCACAAATAATAGTCATTAAGAATCATAACAAATATATTTGGTTGTAACATATCAATAGATGTGTAATGTAAACATGTTGCATATATGGATTTAAGATGTTTATTAGGATCACCTTTACCATCAAATTATATAATATTAGTTTCAATCAATATTTTAGGTAAAATTATATGTTTTAATCTCTAATACTCATGGGTTATGCAATAACACTTAAGAGTTATTAATATGAACTTATCTATTATAAGCTTATGATATTTGAGCAACCTTGGATTGATGTTTAAAATTTTTATATATAAGTGATTGATTGGTATCCATAGTAGATTATTTATGAATAGTTTTTGTCATGTTTTTTATTTGATAGGGTAAAACTAGGTTTTAGAGGGACTTGGAACCATGAGAGTGAAATAAAATAGTTAAAAAATGACCTTTATGATCGAATGAGAAAAAAGAAAGACTAGAACCTAGAGCAAAACAAAAAAAAATAGAAAATTGACTAGATTATGTGGAGGGACACTCCTAGGTGTATTTACTAGTAGAATAGTCCTTTATAAAAATGATAGGTTTATATTTTGAGGCGTTAGCTTAGGTATGATTCCTAGATCCTTTAGTTGCTTCCTTGGGGAACATCAGCCTATGCTACTTTTTGCCTTTCACTAGTAAAGGGGTTTGCTTTGGGTGGACCCACTGAGGGAACCCAAGGGGCATTTTAGGACCTTAAGAGATTTTATATTAGTGGATTGGTGAGGGGGATGGGTAAAATGAACAAAATTTTGAATAGTGGCCTTTTCCACTTGGTGAAGCTCATTCTAGTCTTGTATAAGCTTTACCAAGTTGAGTCCTACCTGATGAACCTTCAAATTGAAATTTTCCAATATTTGTTTGTTTTTCTCAAATTCCTTTATTATGATGGCCTTACCCTTATATTATGGGTAGTGGGATACCCAATTTTTATGGGTTTGGGCTTGAGGATGAACAAAAAATTAAATGGAGGGTCGTTAGGTGGGGATTAGGATAAGTATTTTGGGGGGAAAGTTTAGGAGGTGGGTGGGATCCCTCTATAGGATCCTCCTCTAGGTAATCCTCCTAAGAGTCCTCATTAGAAGAGGATATTCCTAAGGGATCATTCTAACCTAAGAGGGTCTATTCAAGTTCTACAAGCAGAAGGATAAGACCTTGATGGAGGATGGGGTTTATGTCATTAACTCGGTGGATCAGGTTAGTGATTTCTAGAGACTTGAGAAGGAAATAAGGGAGAGTAATTTTAAAATAGATGAAATGATTAAGTAGAAGGAAAAGGTAAGAAAAAATCATGGTTTACTTACCTTCTAGAGTCATGTACCTCATGATAGGTAGACAATGGGTTAGTATCATGGCATATCAACATGAGGAAAACACTTATTATTAGTTTGCATGAAGTTGTTGGTTTGTTATCAAGTTATTATTCCTAGGATATGCGTAAGTAATAGCATGATCTATATGAATACCCATAGATGCTCAAGGAAAGTGTTCTACCCCCTTAGTAAGTATAGTGGGCATCATTTACATAAGCATAAGTGTAGATACATGAACATGATTATTATTAATAGTAATTTAAGCACATTGTGTAGGATATAAGTATATAAATGATGGATTAGTATTACTAAAAATATCATCATGTGATTCATCAATATTAATTTCCTCAGTTAACTTTATATTTTCATCTATTCATTAAGCCTTATATATATCACCAAAATAATCATAAATATCACTAAAATTATCTTTTGTGTTTTTGTATCTATAAAAATAAAAAGTATTCACATTACTGGTATTTTCCATTCTAGCCATATAGGATTTGCAAAGGCTATATAAGCCAAAAATTTGAAACCCTAATGTAAAATAAAAACATGATAAAGGGATATTAGAAATCAAATATAATAGTTAAACCCTAATAGAATAAATCTCAAACATTATTAATATTTTAAAATCCTAATAGAGAATGAAATATATGGATTTTTAAATTTAATAAATGATCGGATTCACCCTAATGTTTTAGTTAATTTATACATAAGATATGTTGAAAGGTAATTAAAATATGAAGACATTCACATTATGTAAAATATATCTTTTAACAAATAAACTTTAATTGAAATGGATTTATAGATGATAAAATGAAATAAGGATGATATACTTTTCTATTTATTATTTAATGTTTCTTATAGATGCCATGAATATGCATGGAAACTCTCTATATTTGTTTTGAAAACTGATCCGATTATAATTATAAACTTAAAACCTTCTTATATTCTACCAATAGTTACAAACACGTATTTATTAGAATTTTTTTTATTTATTGTAAGTTTCAAATCCATCTACTATTTTTACTCCATCCAAAACATAATTTTTATCTAGACTATAAGATACCATAAAAATAAGGGTATTACTTTTGGTTATACTAACCCTAACCAATACTCATAAAATGGAAGATAATAAATTTAATTATAATAATATAAATATGGATCAAACTATGCACATTTATTCCTCTTACATTTTTTTATGAAATATCTTAAATAATATATAATGCATTGTCATATTTTACTCATTGATACTTGGCTCCATGCAAATTTGAATTTTGTTAATTTAGTTTTTTCTCTATGTACTATTATAGGGTTATTCCTTGAAGGGTTTATATATGTATTTACTTTTTATAATGTCTCAATAGAGTGGTATGTGTTTTTATCACTTGTATCAAATTGCGCTCAAGTGTCCATTCACCTTAGGGATGATTTTTATTTATTGTGACTCTTCATTTTTTTTAATTATGAACAACCCATGAAACATTTTTATGTTGATATAATGGAGACTTAATTTTTTTTAAATTAGTTGTTAAAGGCCTTTATATAGTTTTGATAAATTTTTGACACTTATGGTAACTAAAACTATTTGGGTTTATGGTTACTATCTTTGAAGTATAAACTAGGGATCTAAAATATGGAATTGATATATTAACTATTATTAAACATTTTTTTTACAAACTCAACTAGTCTTAAATTAATGTATTTAATTAATATAGGTGGATAATACAACATATGGGTAGACATATAAAGGTAAATTATTTTTAATAGTCAAATATATGTTCAATTCCCAAGTGTGTCAAAGTATGTACAAGTTCATGTTTCCAAAGTGCCAAAGTCCAAATTGAAGATTCTAAAATTTTAGTATGCTAAGATATGTGCCAATATTAACTAAATAAGAAAAATTTAAGGTAATTTTATAAGACATGAAAATAATTTTAATATTATAATAATTTTAAAACAAATAAAATCCAAGGGAGGAAAAAAATCCATCAAAAAACATTATGCTTTGGAACATGTTTCCATAATATATGTGCTAACATCATGAGAAGTTATATATAATATTTTGGGATTTTATACATGAAGCACATGAAAGGGTAGAAATCAAGTTACTTAAAAAAACACATGTGACTAATAAAATATAGAATAAATAAGTAAATTAATAATAGAAAATAAAAAGGACATGAAGTAAATTAAAATAAATAATGATGGAAAAGGAAATCATTTTAAACTTTTGAATTGCCCCCAATTTTATCAAAGTATAATAATTTGAATTATCTTTTTAACCTCACATGGCACAAGAGATGCATGTATTTTGGAGGAATAAGGTGAAGAAACATGATATATATATATATATATATATATATATATATATGTATATATATATATATATATATGTATATATATATATATATATATATATATAAATATAAAATTATATGAGGCCCCAATATTGATAAATTCCATTAGAGAACCATCACACTCAATAATATTTAAGGAAGTGGTTATGTAGATGCATTAAGAAACTTGGGAGTGATCAAATGAAAAGGATCTATCAAGTCTAGGCATTCACTAATTATCAATGCTTTTTAGGTGTAAAACACAAAGTCCATTGAATGCAAAGAAGGTTTCACACACCATAGAGAACAAAAAAGGATCACCAATTCAAGAAAAATACTATAAAATGAGTCATTAAGCATGTATATGTTAAAAAAACACTACATGAAAAAATATTTATCATATCTCATAGATCATGGCATAAATATTTGAATATTTAATTTAAAATAGGTTAAGGTAAAATATGTAAACCTTAATATTATTATAAATTAGTTTTATTGAGGTCAACATACTCTCATTTTTTAAAATTGGGATCTTTGAGATGTTTTGAAGCTTAACCCTGCAAGCACAACCTATTTTGAATGTGATTAGAAATTTAAGATGAACCACTCTATAAAAATTGATTATTGAGTTATTTTTTTGTTTTAATCTTGCCTAAAATTGCTAATGATTGGTCTTCATGTCTTTAAGTTTCAGGTTTTATTGAGCCCTTGTTGGTAGATTCATGTTATAAAATACTAGCATAAACCTTTGGTTTAGTTTGAATTTGAATTTGGTGGGAGCATTTGGTGGGAAAATTTTAAATATGTTTTGGACTTGAGCCTAATTTCTATGTTAAGGATTGATCATGTTTTTAACACAACCAAAACTTAATGTAAAAATTATGCTTGGTCCACTTTTATTTTCCCGTTGTTCCTTTTTATTTCTAACATGATCCTTTTATGTCTGGAAAGGTCCCTTTTATTTTAGCATGATATTTCTAGTTGTAACTTTAGCCTAAATCCATAACCCTAAGGCCTTATTCATGTTTATTAACATGAATCAGAACATAGTCTTAATTTTTTAGCTAGGTTTTTATCTCTCTATCCTAATATTCATGTCCATAAGATCCCTTTTATTTTCTATCATGGTCCTTTTATTGTTTACTTAGCTTAATGTTTTAGATATTAGGCCCTATTCATGTTTTTTACATGATCAAGACTTTATACTAAATATTTTAGCCTAAGTCCTTTTTATTTCATCTTGGGTCTAGCTTAAATACCTTGCATCTTACAAGATCTAATGATCTACACTTCATGATTTTTAATTTAATGGAGCAAAGAAATCTTGATAGGATCCAACACTTAGTCCTTTAGAACACTCACGTTAAATAACTCAGATTGCTATCAATGATTCTCACTTCATTACAGACTAAAAATCAGATGGAGCAAGGACATTATTAAAAATTCAAAGCCTTAAAAAGCCTATAGAGTTTTCATGCAACACTCTCACATTCAAATATTAAAAGAAAAGGGGCCCACCTGATAGAAGGGACCAATCACAAGAAATATCTTAGACCATGATCAGATGACTCTCATTTCATCATGATTTTCAATCCTAAGGAGTGAATCATGTCTATGGTCCTAGGAAGCCCCACAGAAATGACAAGTGGAACTCTTGCATTTGAACATAGTAGTCAAATGAGCTTAAATTTGGAATTTATATTATTACCATTTTTATGTCCATGAGGATGTATTTGATGTCCATGATACCATCAACTTTAAGCCCATCAAAATTAAGAACTTCACGAGCCTAAATTTGATGTTCACATGATCATCATTTGATGTCTGTAAGGATGTATTTGACATCTATGAGACCATAAAATTTAAGCTAATGAATTATTTTGTTCAAGACTAAGATGGACATGAAAATGTTTCTAAAAGGCCTATAAATTTCTTTATAGATGATTGGAAACCTTCGAAGGACATTTGAATTCTTTAAATCTTCAAACTACAAATGTTGAAATAGTCTCATAGTCTAACTATTTGCAAAAATGAACTTATTCTAAGTCAAGTCTATATCTTAAGGTCCCCATTGCATTTGTTTGAATGTCATAAACTTTAGGCTAAGGACTCATATTATATATTATTTTAAAAAGGGTATTTGTTATATGAAACTTGGCTCAAATAATTTTAACCAAAGCCTTTTTATGTTTATTAATATAATAAATCCCTATGTCAAAATTTAGCATTTTGGTCCTTATATCATTTTCCCCCTTTGGAAAATTTTATATGAGCTTAACATATGTAGTTTGGCCATGGTCCCATTGTGTATAATTACCAAAAAAAATTAAGTAAAAAAAATTTAGCCTAAAGTCCATTTCATGTTTAATAAATATAAAATGAAACTTAGCTTAAAAGGTTTAAACCTAAATCCCCACCTAAATCCTTTGATTTAAAACTTAGAATAATATGTTGTAACCTAAGTCTATTTGTGTTAACTAATATGAAATAGACTTAGGTAAAACCATTTTAGCCTAAGTTCCTTTTATATGTATGCACTGACTTAAGGCCCATGTATCTTTACAGATCCTATAGCTTGCACTTCATCACAGAAGGATGATCTAATGACATGAGGTCACCAATGAATTTTCAACAAAGCTCTAAGATTCTACAGGCTCAATGCATGGTGGACACATGTTTAAAGAATAACTAACAAATGTGTCAGAGCTTGGAAGGCCCACATAGGTTCTAAGTGGCACAACTATGAGGCTCAGTACCAAAAAGGACTAACAACAAATAAGGTCCTAAATTAAAATAAATGGCCCACGTTGATCAAAGGATCTTGATCCAATAGTGTGAAATAAAATGCATTTTTTAAAATGCTAAAAACTAGTGATTCAAAGGCATTTATGAAAAATGTCATGAAATGTTCCATATTGATGCCACATAAGCACCATACAAGTAAAAGATAACAAATGTGGAGATCTTGTGTTCCTAAGAATGTAAATGTATAAAGTCAAAGGTCCAAATAAAATCTAAATCATGTATGAGCCAAACTCTAAATGAGCTACCACCATTAAAGCTATGAATCCCTAAACTTGCATAAAATACCCTAAGTAAACTCAGATTGATTATAGAGAATATAAGATAAATTCAATTATGTTTTGAGCATGATAGAGTTGAGTATAAACCATTTGCAATCTAGTTGTGAAATTTTGTAAGTAGAGAATCCATGGTAGCTTAGAGGCATCAATTAAGAGATGATATGGAGTTGAACCTATCTACACATAAGTAAGGAAGGGTTTTCAAAGTTATTAAACTAGACACTATAACCCTAAATAATGGAAATAAGAATTGGTTCAAGCTCTTCTATACCATAGATGAGATGAAGCCCATCACCAAAGAAGAAAAAAATATTACCACTATTAATAGGAGATACTATGACCTGGTCATAGTTCAAATGCCTGACCTCTACCATTCTGCTACCACACTAGAGGTACTTTATTGCATTAAAATCCTTTCTCAAATTTTTATTGATTATAAAATTGATAATGATTGGATTATCTATGAGGGAAGCTCTAGGAGAGTCACTTACATTTCCCTGTTATCCTTTGAAAGTTACTATAAGCTACCAAAACCCAATGTGAACCTACACACAATCAAAGGATGGACTAGTGAGAATGACCTTGATACCATCCTTAGGCCATAGTTTCTCCAAGGGGACCATATATTCTAGGAATTTGAGGGAAGAATCCTAAATGTCTAATTTAGGGAGGGAATTAGGGTAGTCTTTACCCTATTAAATAGAATATTTAGAGCCCCTGTAAATATATATGTCGATAGGAGCTAGGTATCTTATGTCTAATTTTTGGTAGAGAAAGAACTCATTCCTCCAATAGGGGATATGATTAGTTTCTTCCTAGAAAAACAATTTATTGCTATAAAGAGAAAGATAAACAAATAGTTCTTCATGATGTCTTATTTTCTAGATGCCTTGGTAGCTTCCACCAAGGTCACCAACATAAAAAATTGGTCTTTTAAGGGTAGAACCACAATTTCCCACCATTACTCAAAATTGCACATCTTCACGTATAGATACCACATGAAATTCATTTATGACTATGTCTATCCTACATTATTCAAAGCCATCATAGGGATTCCCATGCACAAAATTCCCCATTTGATCAAGAAGTATGGGGAGTTGATGGGGAACATCTGGTTTTAACCAGATTGCATTTTTATTAGAATTAAGGGAATTCTGACCCAACCATACAAGTTGCCTATATATGTTCCTTCGAAGCTATCAAAATAATAAATTGAATCCTATATCCTTCATGGAGTTTTTTCTATTTTAAAATAAAAAAGTAAGGGTCTCCTTCATACCTTTTCTTTGACAATTGAAAGAATAATTTTATAGGTTTGGAAGTAGGTGGACACCATGTCTAGACATAAGAACTCTTTTGTGTTTCAATTAGATGATCTTAAGTAGTGGGACCCAAATAATGTGGTAGGTAATCATTTAAAGATAAAGAAGCTTACTAAGCCAATATATGAGAAACAACTGGGCCCTCATGACACCCTATACATAAAATCCAACAATTTTGAAAAACTGTTGGCTAGATTTAAGAAAACCAACCTCAAGATTATTCACATATTAACTACTAATGAAAAGATAAGGGACATATGGTAGATACATCCCATTTAGTACCATTCATTTCTTTTAGTTTCTAGTATACCCCAAGAACAAACCCAAATATAACTACCATAGCTTTGAACATAAATTATATAGAGCACTAGTAAGGAGATTTTGGAAGAGAGACTTGGTGAGGGACCTTCTTCCTCAACTCCCCCTCAGATACCACCATCCCTAGTTAAGAACTTGGATGTGATTTCCCTTGAGCCTAATGAAATAATAGAGGATGCCCTCAAGGTCCTTACTAAGGTATATGGCCTTGAGGAAGAAGTATAAGCTAAAGAAGCTCAGGTTCAAGTAGAGGGGAATAAGCAATAAAATAAGGGAAATGAAGTTTCCCTAGATCTAATCCCAATGGCACAACCCAAAAAAATAAAAATAGAATTGGAAATTATCCTAATGGGATAAAATAGGCCAAAGTTTACTCTCACTCATCCCACAAGTGAGATCAATTTATTCAATGAGGAGTTCCTCATTCATGGACCAATCATCCCTAATTGGTTTGTCTATGGGAAGTTACAAAATATCCCTTCCTACTCCCATTCATGGGTCTTGACCAGGGCTATCAACATTGATGTTCATGAGGATATCAAGTCATGGCTAAGGGATTTGATGAAAGAGTAGGAAGAGAGAAGAATCATGACCACTATAGGGCCACAAAGTAAATATATGGATGCTCCAAGAGCATCAAGCAACATAAGATTAGACATCCCAAAACATCCAAAACACATAGAATCATATACTACTATGTAATTTAATTCAAAGATAGATGGATTAGAAAGGGTAACAACTAGAAAAACCATGGTGGGAACTCAAGTGTTTAGATTCCAGAAGGTGGAACCCTTCATAGGGTTAACTCCATTTGGAGGGAAGTAACCTAGTGAACTACCCATACATGAATAAGATAATTAAAGCTTATCAGATGCTTATTTAGCCCAAGTTAGAGATGACATAAGGGTTGTGAAACAAAAGATCCACAATTTGGAGAAATAAAAGGAAAACCTAAAGACCCAAGCCATTTTATCAGTGCCTGAGGCTATTATTAACATGTTTAAAGCTTCCTTTTTTGATATGTTTGATTCTTTAAAATGAATAACGCTGAGGCAAGATGCATTAAGCTAATAAAGTGAGGTGGCTAAAGGACTGGTAATAGAGTGGTAAGATGTGGAAGCCAAAATAAGGGATATTATCAGCATATTGATTAGGAATAAGATTCTTAAGTTCAAAACCATTAGCCTAGACCACTTTAATGCTATACTATGGATAATGGTAGATAAGATCTAAAGTTTAATTTCTTGGTTAATAGGCTTAGATAGGATTATTAAGGATGATAAAGAGATAATTTCCAAAAATAAGTAGCTCCTTAGCACCATGCTAGTAAATCCTACCAAGACTATAGCCCTAAGGATTATTCATGATAGAGTATAAGCATAGAGTAAATCTAGTGATGTAAGAGGTAAAATAGAAAAGCTAAGGTAAATTAGGTGGTGATAATAGTATAATTATGGGCATGATATTAACTATCAAAGAAAATATTGTAGAAGCTAGAAACATCAAGGAAGTAGTGCCAAGGGATGATAGAGACTTTAAGGACTTAAAAAACCAAGAAGATGTCTCCCTCTTGAAACTAGTTATGGACTTGGAGCTTATCAAATAATAGCATCAAAATGAAATGGAGCTTCTATAGGAACAACAAGGAGATACTTCAACAATGGGCCCACAACTAATTGATATTAGTTTTTGTAAAAAACATTATAATATTTGAAATAGGAATATTCTTTTGTAAAGGCATATGCTAGTCTATTATAATATTTGCCTTTAGGTTAGCCTAATGTTGAAAATAAAATGTATTCTATAACTGTTTAAATAAAGACAACTATCCTTATCTTTTATACATGTTGTATCTTGTAGCTGACTAGTATACTACTTGATCTTTCTATAAAAGGCATGTATTACCATCTTGTAATGAAGGGGATATTTTTAGCAACACTTGTATACTTAGAGAAATTAATACAATCAAGGAATTCTACAAATATTATCAAAATTTGATGTGTTAATTGTTAATATAACTTTCTTTCAAATATTGGTTCTAAGTTTGAATTTGAATACTTTCTTTGAATTCTGAATTTGCATTTGTGATACAATGTTGTTAATTTGTGCTTGTGCTAGATTAGTTGAAGGATCTTGATTTTTATTTATTTTATTTGTTTTATATTTAAATGTGCTTATGATATTTGAGTTTAGTAATAACTATTTAAAGTTAAATCTAGTTATTAATTTTATAATTCCATATTGTCCTTAGAAATTTGCCTAGTATGTTGTGAGATCTAAGATTTTGCTATTTTGCACCATATACTATTAAATGTAGCTTCAATTGTAATTGAAACTTTGTCATGATATTTGAGTCAGGGATCATCAATCACTTGTTTTCTTTATACCTTACCCTTCCTTTTTCTTCCTTTTAACCAGATCATTTAAGCTTAAATCTCATTGTAAATATCCATTTAGATGAATTTGTAGTTTAGGTTTTGATCATAATTTACTAACATTAACAAAGATACTTATAATTTAAAAAGAATTGGACCATGATGGCTCCCAACCATCAATTGTTATAAATTTTTTAGAACATATTAACATTTTTATGCTATTATTTCACCATAGGTGACATCAAGTTTCCAAAACCTACTACACATGCTCTGAATTCCTAGAATTCTAAAATGAGAAGTGTTCCTGAACACTAAGAACCCCTATGATACATTTAGAGGCATCAACAAGTTAAAAAAATTTTGTGCACACATTTATTTCATCAATATGTAATTTATTTGATTTAAACTATATAAACATATCTTTATCTGTAGCTTAGTTTATCTTTTTTTCAATGTTGTTGGAATTACTTTTTTTTTCACTAAATTATTTTTTTCACTAAATTATTTTTTTTACTAAATATTGAGCATTCATGTAAAATTAAGTATTAATGAAAAGAGACTAAATATTTCATTAATTATTGTTGTTATTTTGTTTTTGTTGAGGCTTTTATGATTATGATAGTTTTTAAAGTTTATATTTTCATAATATTTAATCACCATTTAAGAAGTTAAAGTTCTAGATCACAACCATGCCATAAAAGTTAACAATGTTCATGTTTTTTCTTATCTACAACTAACCAACCTATGCCTTGATAATCTCTCCATACAGCTTAGGTGAGTACACAAGTTCAATTTAGTGATATGTCATCATGGTGAGTATAATTATTATATTACATATAAATAACATATAAAAATGGTGAGTAGGAGAATACATAGAAAAATTAAACCATTGTCACGATAATGTTAAACCAATTACATAAGATGATGCATGATGATGATTAATTAAATTTAATTAGAGAATATTTTAAGATTATTAAAAGAATTAGAATGCATTTTTTCTAGGAATATTCGTTAATTAATAAATATAATTCATAATGAGTGGGTATAAGAGTACTTTTACAATCCTAAACACAAGAGGAAATTGACCAATTGAAGTGCACTAAAATTATTTGGACAAAATTCATGGAATGTAGTGAATGGGCATACTTAATAGATATTTTATATAGTTTAATGACTTATTATTATATATATGAAATAGATTACCATTTATTATGTAAGCCTAAATGGTGTTGTATAGTGCATCTACACTTATAAATTTATAAACTAATTTTGGAGAAAATAATTTGTAATATAAGTATAGAGTGATATAACTCTCTTTAAAATGGGATAAGTAATATATTATAAATAAAAGGATGGGAAAGGTTCACATGATTAATTTTTAAAAGGTGAAGAGACATAAAATTTTGGAACGGAGAGCTTGATTCTTAGGAACACATAAAATGCAAATATAATGAAGGTTGGAACATAGTAGTTTCTACCATTGACCATAGTAAAATGGGAATTTTATTTATTAAGATTTGGTAAAAAAGTTAATATAATAGGAATGGAATGAGGATTAATATCACATTAAGGAGATTTGATCCAATAAGGAATAATAACATGTTTGTAATGAAACCCATAAAAAGTAAATTCCAATAGAGTGTTTTTCCACATTAAAAGTATTAAAAGACTAAATAGGTCTACACAACTTATGATTAATATTAGATAAATATCACATACTTTTTTTGAAAGTCAACTTAATTGAGATTAGGTCTTCATGAACTTACTTTATAAAAAATTAATTCATCCCTTAAATTATATTAAGATTTGGATGTATAATCATACTCTTGTACCTTTATAAATTCAAATTTGAATATTTTCACAAGTCATCTTTTTCTCATAAAACTGACTTATGAAGACTCAATCTTAAATTAATTCTCATTTTGAATAAAAATATTTCAAGTTAATTAAGATAAAGGAAATACAACTCAAAAGTATTTCCTTATTAAATCTCATCATTATATAAAATCATTTTATACCCAAATGATTATACTTATATTCATAAATGTATCTTTATGTATGTTAAGTACAATTATAACATATAATTGTAAGGAAAATTACCCAAATTGATACAATTAAGTATAACATTAAGATTCATGAAAACACCATCACAATTTTTAGTTCACATTATTCATGAAGATTTAATTCTTCACTTTATTTCAAGTCACAACATTAATCACCATAAATAATCAACCTTCCTTAAAAAGGAAACATACAAATCAATTAGCATTTACTCCCATATTTACTTAATGTGAAGTAAATTAATAATTAACTATTTATTTCTTAAAATAAATACACATAATACAATCAGAGTATTATCCCAATAGGCACTATTTTTATAAAAAATAAATTAGTTGCATATGTTGCTACCCCATCAAAACATTTACACTTAGAAACTTAGGGTAATCACTTCAATTATTATGTATCAAATATTACATTATAGAAATTAAACCTATTAAAACAACTTGAGAGTAAAATAAGTTTATTCATTCATCCTTCATATACATCCTGATTAGATAGATTCTACTTAGTTACTTCTAAGAATTATCCATTTTCAAAATTTATAAGATCAACATTCAAAAATAAATCAAACTTAGTATATGAAATTAAACAATGTAGTTATAACTAAGAAAAGAATTAATGACTCTCTTTGTACATGAGATCTTATATTTTTTACATCTATTATGTGACAGTCTTTGATCTTGTTATATTAATTTTAACCCAATAAAAAAATATTTATTTGATTATATCAAAGCTTATAATGTCATTACCAACCACTCAATAGTATACATTAAATATTACATTATTCATTGGTAGCTATATGCATTATGCATTGACAAGTTTTTAATCAACAATGTAAGAAGAAAGATTAGTTTAATATCATACATTACCTTGCAGAAAAAATTTAAAATAGACCAAGATAACTTATGCATTTCCATAATAAATTAATTAGTATTAAAAAATGACATTATCTAACATGCATCAAACAAATGACTTGAAAATGAAATTCAATGATTCATGATCATCCAAAAATACCCTTAAGACTCAGTCATATACTGATAATGATAAAAAATTCACTTCCAGTTTAAGCTTGTTAAGAATTTAATATTTTAAAATTATAGACCAAACTTTATTTATATAATTTAAGGCTAAACATTTGAAACTAATTACATGAATTGGATTTACATTTGATGCCTTATTAACTCGGACCAAGTTAATGAAATACAATCAACATTTCAAGATTTGATAATACTCACCATTCATTTATAGAGGTAATAAATAATTTAATTTAAAAAAACAAATACCATGCTTTGATCTAATTTAATCTACATTTTTTATTCCAAATCAATACACTAATGAATAAAAAACTATATTTTATCAGTAGTAATGTTATTCAATCTAATCACAAATAGATGATAATTAGTAAGAATATCCTTTAATAAAAGTATAATTTAATCTTATTTAAAATTAAATACTTTAAATTACTTGTTATAATATCAATGTAATAATTACAATGCATATTCAAATATATAATAAAACCAATCATCACAACTCAAATGCACAAAAAAATAATACAATTTATAAAAATAATGATTATGAATGATGATAATTTGGAGTCCAATCGAGGAGCTATAGTCATCAATAATCAACTGATAAAACATTCACTAATTAAAAATTGAATCATAGAAACATCATACATCTTTTCAGTAAATCAATATGTTATTTAAAATAATCTACGTATGGATACTAATTGAATAAGGTAAACATCTCATTGTAGAATGAAATTTAACCCATAACCATTATAATTACCTTTCAAATTGATATTTAAGCAAAATTAAAAATTCATAAGAGTAAAAATATAATAGGATCATTCAATCTCATATTATTTAAACATAGTAATCATATTTTTAAATAATAAGATAATCCTTTTTCTAAGATTACCCCTATTTCAGATAGAATATTTGAAACATAATACAAGCCAATCAACTATATCTTACTATTGTATTTTTTTACACCATTTTTAAGGCTACACAACCTAGTTTAGATTAAAAATTAATACGTAAAACCCACTAACATGAAATTTATGAATATAGTTGTTAAAAGTAAACAAGTTAGATAAAATAAAATCCATACCTCAACTTATCCAATATCATAACTTTTCACAA
This sequence comes from Torreya grandis, assembly GCA_037957365.1. Classification (NCBI taxonomy): domain Eukaryota; kingdom Viridiplantae; phylum Streptophyta; class Pinopsida; order Cupressales; family Taxaceae; genus Torreya; species Torreya grandis. The sequence goes on from JARHVA010005075.1 coordinate 257,839, forward strand.
AATATTTAAGCTTACACAGTCAAATAGAAAATCAAGTAATAACCATGTAGTGCCATTTTTATACATATTTTTTTACTAAATAATATTTCAAGAAGAAAAAATACATAAAAACTTGTGAATAAAAATATAAGCATTTAATAGAGGTTTTATAGAAATAAACACAACTAATAATAATATATTAACTTTAAAAACATCTAAACATGTATCACAATCTTGACTCAAAGATTCATTCCATCACTTTTTTGAATCCATTTAATCTTCCCAAAGCATACTCAAGTGTACATCTAACTTTCATAAAAGTCCAAAACACATTCAACTAGTCTAATGAGTCCTTGATTAGTTGCCCTAACCACCCCCAACCATCATCTTGATGGAGGAGTCTAGCTCAAAAAATATTAGATTTTAATTTTTGAGTTTCTAACCCTATTAAAAGTCCAAAATGAAACATCAAATTGATAACACACTATAAGTGTTGGTGTCAGAATTCCAAGCAATTTTCCATTCACAAACACATAGTGTTCACTTAATATGTAATGGCTTTATTAAAAATGGTAATCCATAAAATTTAAAAATGCAATAACATTCTTAACACAACTAGTGTCATAACTCAAATATTAAAGTCAAAAATCATATCAAAAAAACAAAGTATAATAATACTCTTCATTCACATTGACTAATTTGTCCATAACATAAATAAATAAAATGAAAACACCACTTAATTGCTTAGATGACAAAGTTTGATTTATCTCATTTTTTCACAATAGAATGTCCTTACCTATATAATGCAAACTACACTATATGCACCCATAAACTAAAACATCTCTATTATGAAAAATAAAGTTATTAATATTACATTAATGTCTGTAAATTACCACTAGAATAGTTTGGATTGTGGTGAAACACAATGAAGGTATTAACTCATTTTTCCTCCATGTCCCCATTTCTTCTAGATAAAAATAACATAGATTAAAATAAATTTATCCACCATAAATTTCCAAACTAATATATAAAATATACAAGGAATAAACAATGGAAAAAAATATTTCACAAGCTATATGAAATTAGTTAATTTTTTTGCTCAGCTCACCAAGCTCACAAAAAAACTTCTAAATAGCCAAAACAAACTAGAAGATCAATAACAAAAAAAAAACCAAACCAAAAAAACCTAAGTGAACCAGATATTTCCATGCAAAATTATGGTTAAATTCCAATGCCATAAAGTAACAATCAACTATTAAATAATATCTAAATGATGTTATTCAATGGTCTAAGGTCCAAGTGACCATGTCAAACACAAATAAAAATAGAACAAAATAATGGTCCCATGATATATTCCTTATCAACAATAAAAACCATCAAACTTAAAATCAAAGGTCCCCAATTAGTTAATCAAGATAACAAGGATAGATACAAAATGACTTTACAAGTCAACAATAAGACTTTAAAACATTAAAGCTAATACTAAATAAAAAAGAGCAATGTAATACAATATCTAATACTTCAAGACACTAGGATAAGAGCACAACAATACTTTATTTTAAAAGTAGAGATTGATCTAAAAAAGGATTGTGTACCACGTATGTCATACTAATGCAAAATTGGACTAAATGACATCAAATCCAACTATGAATTTGAATAAATGAAATTTTAACAAAAGTGGCAAAATCTTATTCTATATTAATATTATGACAAAAACATATCAAATTAACTCAAAATATCAAGACATATGAACACAACATTGAGATCAGACTAAAAAGTAATCATAATCAACATAACACATCTACATACTAATTGTGTTTATTTTGTAAAATTATGTCTTAGTATTCATTGTAATAATATAACTAAATTGCCACTAGTACAACCCTACCAACCAGACTCCATAAAACAATCATAGCTCATGGTAAATCCTACAGTCATAAAATAAGACATTAAAAATATCTGTCTAATAAATATATAATGAATATAACTTAATAAAAAACTAAAATATATAACCTTATAACATAATCATTTTCATAATAATGACATAATGGCACTGATATCAAATTATCCAATCAAGTCCATGATATGATATGAAATCAAAATAGCATATGAAAATATTATGCATATGTCCATGCCAATAATAATCCACATTTTTAAATTTGTTTTAGATTGGTCTATGATAACACTTATGAGGTGGATAAAATTATAGAGGATATGGATTAAATGAATTTAGATCTAATGAACATTCAAAACTACAATAAAATTTAGGAAAGGCCCACTTGTTATCTAATTGAAGTGATGTCTTTTACATTTCATATATAAATGTAAGTAAGTGAAGTGTATCATTTGGATTTATTTCAGCTAGTATATTTTACAAAACAAGAGGTGGAAAATAAGATTTATAGCAAGTGATTCAATATAAACCTTTAGTAATAATAACATAACCACTGTTAAATTATAAGAGTTTAGTCATGTTGGGCATGCCATAGAATGCATGTGGTAATCCAAAAATGCAAGTGATGAGTAATAGACTAAGAGGAATAATGCATGTGGGAATATTAATACCTATTTGAGCACCAATATAACCATAGAACAAACTAGCATGACCTATAAGAATCTGCTTTCTATCAATAAAATAGGATACAAGAAATGTCCTAACAATATATCTTTGCACATATTTAGAAGAGAGGGTAAGGGCCTAAAATAAGTGTAGATAAATAATAGGGAAATCCACAATTAAATTTCAAGGAATGGTTTAAAATATTAAGCATGTCACATGGGATATAGGTCTCACTAGGGATAAATATAAATAAACTAATGTAAAAATGATTTTAAATGGGTGTACCAATGATATAATATGGGTAATATGTATCAAAGATATCTAAAAGTAATAAAATAATAATATGATAAGTGGTGAAATGGTTAACAAATGGGAAATATATGCAACCTCAGGTGATGAATGGAAAGCCTAACTAAAATTGTAGCTATATTAGATTATTTAGTATAAAAAGAAATAAAAAAATGATTAAAAAAATACAATAAAAATGACCAAATAAATATATAATCTATAGATTAAATAAAGGAAAGAGACTAGGGATAGAGAATAATAACATTTGTGTGGACTCTTCGATACCTCAATCTCCCCTTTTAGCTCAATTAGAAATTTTCAAGAGAATATTTAGTTTGAATATCTCAAAGAAATAAGATGATAAATATATCCCTAGTTGGAGTCTCAAAATACTAGGAAACCTCCTTGGCATGAATCCTCTTTTTGATATTCAAAGACTATAAGTAAGATTATACCTCCAAGATAAGATTCTAACCTATAACTTCTCCTTTTAATACTTAAGAATATAAATTTTAGTGAAATAAAATCATATGAGTGTGTTATATGGTTTAGGAATAAAATATCACCCTTTATATGTGTGTGTGTGTGTGTGTGTGTGTGTGTGTGTGTGTGTGTGTGTGTGTGTGTGTGTGTGAATTTAATATATACAACTAACCCTAAACTCCAAGCCAATGATATCAACCATGACAATATAGTTGGAAAGTTGTTAGCTAACATAGTATTGTATCAGGTAGGCTGATATAGTAAACTAAAAGAAACATGACTTTAAACTATATCATATGAGGTGATATATACATGGAAACACAAGTATAAAACAAATAATATTAGATTTGGCAATACAATAGGAATATAGGGTGGCTAGCAAGACTAAACACTTAGATGGATAACTAATGTGGTGAGAGAATCAGTGGAGGCCATAATGATATGAATTTAGGTATGACAAAATATTATGAAAATATCTCTTTCAAAATACTTAAAACCAATCCCACCCCATTCCCATTTCACCCTTTAAGGATTGGACTAAGGGAGATTGTTGAAAATACAAGTACTTGGAAGATAATTTTTTATTAAAGTGATAAATTAAAAAATATCAAGTGTATACATATTCCCCACCTAAATCTCATGAAATTAAATAAAAGTGTGACGTGGGATGGTGTTTTGGGATAAAAATATAAGCAACACAAAAAATCACAATTCAATATAAATTATAAATGAAATTTATGTAAATGAAAGTAAATATATATAATTATATGCCTTCACTTAAATTATTGAATAAATTTATGCCATTTCATGTGATACATCTAAATATTATGCAAACATATTTGACAAACTACCACAAAACAATCCCACCCCATTCTTGATTCACCCTTTAAGTTTAGCATTCAAGGAGATTGTTGCACAAATAAGAACCTACAAGGTAAAATGTTAGTCAAGTGATAAAGTTAAAAATATCAAGGTTATACATATTCCCCAATCAAAACTCATAAATTTTAATAATATTGTAACATGGGATGGTGCTTTATGATAAGAAAAGGACATAACTAGAGATAAATTATAAATTAAAATTAAGTAGAATAAACTAGATAAAATAAGATGTGTAACTTTATCTAAGATTATAATTGAAGAGATGTATTTGAATGTGATACAACAAAAATAAGGTGTCAATCTATGTTATAGTTATGTATATCAAAAATAAAAGATAAAAATACATATCATTACATAAAATTAATCTTAGAACCTAGATATATTTTTATTTGTTGGGATCCTAACACTTATTTGACTTCATGAAAAGGATATATAGAAAAAAATTAAAAATAAAAAATATTAAGGTAAATAAGTTAAAACAATAGAAATTTTTAATATAAATATGTAAAGGTATTTCATTTTTTCAATTTATATATTTAGAAAACTATAGCTTTGTTTATCCGTTTTTAGCACAACAAGAGATAATGGCTAGAGGATGATGAGACACATGTGTAGGAGGTTTCTTAGTGGTATTAATTGTAACCATACATGTATTTGATGCATTAATTAATTAAATTTTCAATTTTTATTAAATAAATTAGATTTAGGAAATATGGGTGTTGGGGAAAGCTATATAGATTAATTTTCCCCAACATGCATCAAAACGTGGATAAAATTGAAATGGGTGATGAGTATGAAACCAAATTTTAAATTCAAGGCCAAGGTTTTTATTAGGGATAAACCAAGACATTTCCATTACCAGGTAACTGTATCAGCAAAAGTAATATAGTTAGGTGGGGGAAATCATAAATTTGGTTAATTCCAATTTAGATGGTTGATACAATTATGTAGGAAAAGTATTAAAAAGGTTCATACAATAATAAATGGTTGATATAGTATATTATGATAGATATGTGTTCTATATAGTAATTTAATTTTGAATACTATAACTAGATAAATTAATGTATAGTAATCAATAGTATGGTCAGTATAGTAGAAAGTGGAAAAACATGGTAGGTACAATATATATGCAACTAGTACTATAGTTTCATGGGTTATATAGTACATATATGGATGATTTAATATAAATATGGTAAAAATTGTTTAGTATAGTAAGCATGTGGCCAATTCCATATAATGTAAATGGATGGTTGATATAATATAAGTATAAATGATATAGTCTAATGGAAAATACAAGTCCAATATAGTTTAAAATATAGAAGATGACTATAGTAATAAATAATGAAAATGAATGATACATTATAAATATATAAAAATTTTAATATTAATGAAAAAAATAATTTATATTTTAATTTTATTTAAAAAAATCATTAAATATCTAACTAGGTGTTATTGTTTGATATTTTATAGAGAGGCCCCTCTAGAAGATGGTGGATTCAAGTTTACTTTTGGATTTAATATCTAGGTTGATGAACATGGATATAACATGCTTGATTATATTATGTTTTGATGGCATCATGTATATGTGCATAGATACCTTTAGTGCAGAGCTAATAGCTATGTTCCATAGGAACAAGGATAGGATCATAAACACCTATAGGTGGGTGGTAGATGGGGGAAAAGTGTGTCAAAAATAAATTATAACAATAGGATTAATTTATTTACCAATTAATCACATACTAAATGTTGTCAATATTGTTTTGGTTATGTATGGTTACTCCCATCATGTGATATATATCAAATAATGTAATATTTATATACATCAAGGAATAGTAAATTGGGGACCAAGTTTTTACCACATATATTTTTATATTCATATTTTATCTATGGAAATGTTGTATCATCAGTATTAGAGCCTCAAAAAGGTGGTTTATAAGACCTTTGAGAGACTTTTTTTAGAGAAATAAAATTTATTTACAAATGCACAGTGAAAGAGGTGGGCTAGTGAGTAAAATTTTAAGAAAACACAAGTTGAAAGGGAACTGAGAATCACTTTATATTGTATTATTATTATTTTTTGGTTAAATACATATTATATAATTTATTGTGTGTGCTTGGAAGCATTTAAAAACTTATTAGCATTTAAATCTTCCTAAGGATGAATATTTTTGTTGAAAAACATTAAAATAATTGTTATCTTTCTAATTTAAAGCATTATAACATTAAAAATCAACATCAATATGTATAAACATCAGATCACACACACACACACACACACACACACACACACACACACACACACACACACACACACACACACACACACACACACACACACACACACACACACACACACACACACGAATTAGAATTATGGTTTTAAGTGTTCTAACACCATAAAAAATCATGTGGAAGAGAGGATGAGGATTTTGTGTTAAGACAAACCATGGTCAAACCTTGAGAATATTGAAAATGGCATTGTAAATTACTTCTTTGAGATAATTTTTTGAACAAAATAAAGTGTTTTCACTCTTCATTGATTTGGAAAATCAATATATAACATTATAAAAATAATTATGGCATTAGAGAATTTAAAAACTTTTCCATACTAGTAAAACAAGGTCAACCATATTTAACATTTGATTTACATTGTGTGCAAGTAGGACCCTCAAGTCTATCTTTATTACTTTGACATGGGCAAGTGAATTTTTCATGCATAAGTAATAATATTTAACTTAAAAACATAATAATATTATTTTTTAGATACAATTTTTTTATTACACGTCTCATTATAGAGAAAGTGGTGCACTATGTTTTGGTAAAAAAATTACAAGTTAGGAGTTTCAAGGTTCAATTACCCAAAGTAACTTTTTGGTCAAATTATATTTATGTTCAAAATAAGTTTGTAAAGAGAATATTTTTGGTATATTTTATTCATTATGTAAAAATGATTTATAAGGTGAATTTAAAGGAGTGAAAATGTTTCCTATTAGAGGCATAAGAGTGTTTTTTCATATATTTTTTATCATGGTTAAGTGCAAAAACCATTTATTTTTATTTGAAAATAAAAATTGAAGTGTTTACTAGTGGTATAAAATAGTGACTAGAACATAAAAGTTGTATGCCTTTATTTTCCAAGAATTTCAGTGTTACCATTTATCATTATGAATTTTTTAAAACTTGGATTTTGTTAATATATTCACACTACATGTGTATTTTATCTTCCAAATTTTTTTGGTTGAGCTTGACTCAAATAAGTGTTTTATGCTTTATATTTTCATTCTAATCATTATATTTAAAAGGTGGGATGTACAATATATTCTAAATGAATATCGTCATTGTGTATATTTTCACCAGTATCCATGAGGCAACCATGATATTTCAATGCTAGAAAAAATTTAACCCACATTCATGCAATTTCATTAACAATGTTCTCTTTTGTAATTAGAGATAAATCAGATAAAATATAAAGAAAATTTTTAGAATAAATAAGTTAAAACCTCATCTTTTGGGATTCTCAATGTTATCCCATCTTCTATTAATCAACATCGTATTATTTATAAATAAAACCCTAAGGCCATAACATCTATTATTTTTATATCCAACATTGTTCAAAATCTATAAAGATGACCTATGAATTATACACCTTATTATTGATGCATATGTACTTATTGTGTGAGTTTGGGAATAAATGAAACCCAATAAACACCATGTTAATATAGGATATAAATATAATGTAATATTTCATCTCCTAAAAAATTTAAAATCCATTATCTATGCACGTAGGGGTATCATAAAAAAATTTATAAGTTGGGTCTTCACATGTTGATCATCCTAATAAAGTTATGTCTCTTGAGTTGTCTTGTCACCCAAATCATTTTTTTACTTAAATTCATGAAGTACAAACATTTTTTTCATTTTGGGCATGGAGTTCATACCTCTAGAAATCATTTTGACCTACATCTTTGTCTACCATGTGATCAACATACTTATAATGTTGAGCATTTTTATCTTCATGACTGTCTCACATATTCTATAAGGCATGTGTATTTTGGATTGATATATCCTTATAGATGCTTATCTATGTTTCTTTTTTTCCAAATCCTATAATAGAGTTAAATCCACTAGTGATGATAATGATTTTTCTAGTCACGATGAGGATGTTTATCCCATCAGTGTCACTCTTCATGATAATGAGTTTAGCCTTGTTGATCTTATTGAGACTACTTATACTATTTTGAATATTATCGATATTATGGATGTTAATATTTTTGAGACATTTCATGAAGAAAAAACAAGAGAGGGGTCCCACTTAAGGACTACCTTCATCTCTTTGATGCATGGTCAAAACACTCACCCATGGACATACTTGAGCACACTTATAAAATCGATACAGTTTAATAACACAATCATTCAATTAAAGTTGAAAAAATTACAATTGAATTCACATTCAATCATTATATTAATCTCTCAATCTCTCATGCCTTTATAGGTTTATTTAGACATAAACATGAAGAACAAGATGCATACACAAACTCCCATGGACTAGTTACCCTCACACTCTCCCTGATTTCTTCTTAGAGTTCCCTTTTATTTATTTTTATATTAAAAATTGAATCCTCTTTCATAATTCTAATATTCTCTCACATTTATCTAACTTATCCCATGCCTCTTCACCTTATTCATCCCCTTAAAAATGATCTAAATCCATTCATTCATATTTTTGGGCCATTTATTTTGTTTTAACTTCATTTAAGATAGAACCATCCCTAGTTATAGGTTATAAACACCATTGGATGTAAAAACACCACTTAAAATTATTTAATCACCACTAAAAATTTCACAACCACTGCCATATGTAGACTAGTAGTTTTCTCACTATGAAAAATTACCAACTTTTGAAGGCCATAACTTTACCATACAAACTCAGGTTGAGATGATTTTTTTAAAAAAATTACACTAATATTAAAAAAAATATAAATATACAATTATATTTGGGTTTATATAAGATATTAATTCACTTTAATCCTTTTCCCCATAATATATCTATTTTATACCTTCAATGTATGTAGTGACATTATAAATTCTATCAAATGTTGAGAGACTCAAGCAACTTGTTTGGGACCATGTAGCTATCTAAAACTAATCCTTATTTGATGTGATCTATGATACTAAAGTGTAAGATTAACACTATTATCTTAAATCATATTCATTATTCCAATAATGATAAACACACAAACAAGACTAGATGAACACATGTCACTCTATATTTGTTTTATGCAAATTTTCACAAACCCTTAGATGCCTTTGCATCAAACACTAAAAGTTTTTAAAATTTGATATCCTAATCACATGGATATAATAAGTGATAAAACAAATACTTTTACCATTAAGTATAATTTAAATTGCATTCCCTTCTAACACACCAAAGTACTTTAGTTGATTCCACTCTTTCTCTTCTGATTCTATCTCCTTATTGGATTCAAATCATTTCTATTATTATGTCTAATATTGATTTTTTTTCTTTGAGGGATTGAAACCACCATAGATAAAAAAACACCTCAACCAAATTCTTATATTATTCTCTTTCCATCCTCTTTTGGGATTAAATCCACCTTCACATAACCACCCACACCTAATGCCTTCACCATCATCATTTGTATATCTTCAATTAGTTTTGAACCAATCACATCCATATATTATCAACTCTTCTCTCATATCCAATAATAACCTAGTACACTCAACATACATTTTGACTTACAAATGATCACACATATATTATATTATTACTTATAGTATAGTCTTCACCTCCTCATATATTGCATTCATCATTGTTATGTCAAGTAACTTCTCAACCTTTGATACAACATCATATTCCATATCTATCTCTTATGTAATCTCATACTCATCTAAACATTCTTAGGATGATAATAAACTAAGTTTATCCATCACATATTTAAATTATGTCATTATCATCATCTTCATATCAACTTTAGGCTTATTATTACCTCCACCACTTCAATGCTATGTGAAAATAACCTTGATATTTCCTAGTCCATGTCATAATAATGCATAACTTGAATCATTAGAGTATCTTGCTTAAAACCTACCTTAGTTGACCCCACATATGTAAAACCACCTTTATTATTTATCCATCTTGGTAGAAACAAGTCCACCATCTCAATATCATTTATTGCCTCTACTCCACATGAGTGACATTTTTCATCTCTCCTTTTCCAAATGATCTTTGGAGCAATCATTATTGCTAGTTTCTTAACTTTGGATTACATCATTATAAGTATTATCTATCTCTCAATATGGATATTTGATTCATTTTATTCTCTATCCATGGTTTTACTCTTGAGAAGGTATTCTTATTCTTTTCATTCTAACTCACTTTATCTTATGAGAGTTATCTCTCCCACCTCTAAATGATGCAAATTAAAACCATCATGTATGTCCTATTTATAGAATTGTTATACCATAACTTTCCCACTCTCTCTTGTCCCCATGATAAATTAAATACAATCCTTTACTAATTTTATCTCCTTATAAACCATCTCTTCAATTACTATTTTCATACTATCCTCTTGTACCACTTCTTCAATTTTATTAGCATGAAAATGAGCATGATATACTGAACTAACCTTGCTCTATTATTTTATAAATTATCCATATTTGTACTTACACATTTAAAAAACACATTTAGGGAATCAAGAGTTCCCACAAATACTTCCTCAAAATCTTTGTCATACATCATAGACATGTTGTCAAACTCTTCTCCATTGTTTTCATAATTCTCATGGCTTCCATGAACATGATTGACCCTAGATTTATATTATTGACAATTTTAATTTCTATACTCTCCACATTGTTCTTTATATTTCCTTATTATTCACATGGATGGTCATCAACCATAATTCCTTCATGTGAATTAACTTGTACTTCATCTATCTCTATTGTCTCCTTCATTGAAACTTGAAACTTCTCATGGATTTTATCTTCTTTAACAACTATTTTTTTTAAAGGAAACCTAAATATTCCATTGGTTGTTTTCAAACCTTTTACCATCCAAAAGAGACAAGTTAAATAAATTATCTTCATTAACCAAGGAAAATTCTAAATCTACCTACTTGCGAGACGTAACAACTCCCTTGCATCATCGAAAAATGAGTCTCCTTATTATGGATGATAAAATATCACATATACATCCTCCTTCATGAGGAATCCTTCCCCATTATGTTGATAAAAAACTTCCTTCCTCCTTTTTGTTCTTAAAATCAATTTTAGGATTCCAACAAGGAAACCTCACTCTCTTATCATCTTTCAAGATAACCTTCTTCTTTTCATAACATCCTTCTCCTTTCTACTAATTGGAATAAATTTTATATTCTCACATATAAATTTCCCTCTCATATATTCTCTCATGAAAATATTATTCATATTCTCTTATTTCTCAAGCCTCAAGACATGAATATTATTCATCCACTAAACTTGCATTCATGGATGAAAAATATGACCCATAAAATTGTAAATCATATGTTCCCAACTTCTCATCTTCTTATTTTATTTTTATTGTATCATATAATGTAAATTATCCAATACTTAGGTTTAACACCACATAGTGGTGCAGAGGAACTATTTCATCCTCTGCGCAATCCAACTCTGACACATATAATTAGGTTGAGCAAAGGATGAAATAGCTCCTATACATCACACAGTATCTTAATTAAAATTTTCACCCTTATGAGGTCTTAAATATTATCCTCTTCAAACAATATTTATAACTCCACTATCCAATTCATGATATCATTTGGGTTCTCTTTACCATAAAATAATACATTATTTCTAATGGGCTTACTTACTTCATTCATCTTGACCTATGATTGTCCCTTTTATATTATTTTTAGTCCTCTCTCTAAGACATTAAAATTTTATTATAGTGGTGTAAACATCTCCAATATTTTTCTTATTCCCTTAAAATTCAAACATCTTCACTTTTTGAAACTTCTATCATGTCCAATCTTCCTTGGACTCCATTCAACATCTCATTATATTATTTTACATATACCTCTATTAGTTGTTTATGTTACATCTCCTATTTAAAAATAAGTATTATATTTCATAACATGAAATAGAATAAAAATATATCCTCTCACACTTCCTCCAAACTTTCACGACTTCTCTCACACCTGTAATACACTCATACACCTATGCAAGATTTTCTTTTAAACCCTGCAACACACTCAAGTAGACTTCTCTTACATAGACTAAAATTGACTCATAAAATATATTTAAAAACTCAACCCAAAAATTAAATACATTTTTACAATACCAAATTATGAAAACATAAGGAAGGGGATACACTTAAGGAGTACCTTTATTTTTGTGATACATGGTTAAAAGACTTGCCCATGGACACACTTGAGCACATTAATATAATTGACATAGTTAAATAACACAAATTCATTGAATTCATCTTGAAAAAAATATAATTGAATTCACACTCAATAATTCTTATAATCATAAACACATTTATGTTTTTACATGATTATTTAAAAATAAACATGAAGAAGAAGATGCATACATAGTTTCCCATAGACTAGTTTCCCTCACACTCTCCCTTATCTCTTCTTAGAGTTCCTATTTTTTATTTTTCTCTTCAAAAATTAATATTCTTTCCCAATTTAAATATTTTATCACCTTTATCTACCTTCTCTAATGCCTCTTCACCTTCCTTATCCCATTATAAATTCTCTAAATCCATGAATTCATATTTTGGGATCGTTACTTTTGTTTTAAATTCATTTGGGATGAAACCACCCCTATTTGTAGGCCAAAAAAACCATTGGTAGAAAAATAACCATTTATGGTTGTGCAACCACCACTAATGGTTACAAAATTGTCTCCATATGTAGATTGGTAGTTTCATCACTATGAAAAAATGTCAACTTTCACAGGCTATAACTTCAACATATAGACTTCAATTGAGATGATTTTATTTAAATTACACTAATATTAAATATGAATCCAAATATGTAATAAAATTTGGGATTATGGAATATATTAATTTGTAATTTAAAAACCTAAAAGGGTGGTTTAGACACTTCACTTTTATCACTTTTGTGTTGAAATTGGTATTTGAATAATTTTCCACAATAATACAAAAAATAAATTTAAATTCATCAATTATCACAAATTCATCCAAATAATTATTTTTCATATCCTATAATAAATTTGGTAAATCCTTTATTAGATAAATACATTGCATCAAATCATTCAATCTGTTAACATCCTAGATGAATCAGTTACTTTGTTAGTGTCACCCTAGTTTAATTAAATCAAATGATCAATCAAAATGGAACATTCTAAAAAGTGATCACATTATACTAATCACTCTTTATTAGGTAATTTACTTGGATTAACTAATTAATAAATCAATAGTATTAAAATACATGGAATTTACATGCCATATTTACCAAAAATCAAATAAATCCTAAAATCCTAAACCACTCCACCCACTTGACAATTTATAATCATTTTACAAAATTCAAAGATGTCCTTCACAAAAAAATTTAATGTAATGTGAGAGGAGTGAAAAAAAGGTTTATTAAAAAACCTTACAAACTCCTTACCTTGATTAATATCTCTTATTACACTCACTTACATTCTCCATCTCATATCATTTAATATGTGCCTTCCATTATAGGATTGATCCTCCACCATTGATCTTAATCGTAAATCAATGGTTCACATGGTTGTAAAAGATATATAAATTAAGGATCCCTCACCTCATTAAAAAAAAAATCAATTTAAAATAAGTTTTGTTTAAATATCCATATAAATATTCAATCATCTATATCACTTATCATCGAATTGACTAGTTTACAAGGGGTTACGCTATTAGATTTCCCACATGCATTATACAAGTATTTGTTAACTACATCTAATCACTATCACTCTTTTCATCAAGGAAATCACAAGGAAAGGTATCAAACTTTGTTTTTTCTTATTTTTATTTTATTTATTCTTCATCTTAGTCAATCAGAGGATGCACAAGTAGGTTAGCAATATGTTTCAATTTTTTTATTTAGTTGTAAAACTAACCTTTACAATTATGTGTTACAAATTACAGTGGGAGTAGCACCCAAAAATAATATTTGAAGATATCCCATCATAATTAAATGCTATAATTTAGTGAAAATATTAATCTAGTTTCTCCTATTTTATTTCAAAATTTTGAAAATCATTATTTCCGTAATAGTAACAGAATCACCTTGATAAATAATGGAAATTCTCCTAAAATCGATGATATCATGGAATTAAATGGAAGAAATATTTATTTTTTATGATTATTTTTATTAAATCATTAGAATCAACCTTCTTAAGGGTAAAAACACACTACAAATTAAATAAATCATCTTTTTAACTATGTTTGTAGGGATTGGTGAAATAGTTATATCCAGTGGAAGAATATTGGTATATGGTGGTATAATCACTATTGTTAAGGTCAATTGTATATCTTGTAAAAACTTACTAATCATGGTTCAAATTGGAATAAATGATCTATGTAACAATGATATCATGACTTTTAATAGTAGAACCACTTTTTTATGTTTTCTATTTATTCATTTTCTATAGTGGTAGAATCATTATTTATAATAGTAGAATTATAGTTTGTAGTGAAATAAACTCTCTATGTAATAGAGGATTTTATAATCCTAATGGTATAAATATAATTTTATATTTTGTATTCTTTTTTTCCATTAGAACAACAAAATTGGGCTACAAAGTGATGGAACCACTCTGTATAACAATGAAATCAACTAGAAAAATGGTGAAAACATAGATAAAGACCAAAAAGATTAACCTTTGACATTTTATTCTCTTTTAAAAGTTAAAGTATAACATTGTTAACTTATTTTTTGAATATTAATTATTTTCAAATACAATATTAGTCAACAAAACACTCATAACATTTTTTTTGGTGCTCTAAAAAGTACATACACTTGAATTTGGTGTTTAAAATGAATGTGTTAGAATTTATTTTTGTCTTTATGTATTTGATTGAGATAGATTGATGTGTGTATGCTCTACCATTACCTAATTTTTAGGTGATAAAAAACACTTGAATTATCTTTTCCACCTTCCCAAAGAGACACTATGAATTCTTTCCTCTTTCCCCCTTTGAGACCATGAGGATCAGAAATAACTTATCTTCCTTTTTTATTTTTGGCTACATGATTTGGACCTTGTTCCCAAAACACGAGTCCTTAGGGTGCATAAATTAGGATTTAAAGCCCTAGTACATGTACTGATTTTGTGTTCCAAAAATATATACAAATTTAGAGTAGTTGTTGACATTATATAGGTAGTTATATGTTTTAAGCAAATATTTTAGGTAAAGAGTTTACCTTTGAAACCAAGATATTAAAAAACACTCTTAAAAAATGTTTTCAATGACACTCCACTAAAATATTATGGATGGAGTGTCTTTGAAGGTATTAGGTCCTTTCAAGAATATTTTTATTACCCTTTTCTACTAACTTGGGCCCCATCATATTGTAAGGTATATAGGGAATGCACCTATATAAAGTTTTTTTATTCCTATATTAAGACCTTTAACTAATAGTGACACATATTATAGGGAAAAAAACATTAAAGAATATTACCCATCATATATGGACATTTAGTGAGGGTAGGGAGACCTAATTATTCACTATTTTGTGTGAATATATTGATGGGATGGTGGTCTCATTGTACACCCATTTATCATTAAGTATAGGGATTATTTGTAGACACTATTTTTGAATTATATAACACCTTACTCTTATACTTAGAAAAATTAGACCTTGTTTGTTCCTATTAGTTCTAGATCTTTCATACTTTTGAAAGTCTTGCATCTACTTTATCTTGTACCCTTTTGGCTTATTTATTAGTATGACTAGTCTTACATTTATGACCCAAGCCTTATATCTTTCCTAGAATGCTTAAAACCTACTTATCTTATGCATCTATAAGTTTTAAACCTGTACCTATTTTCCTAATCCCTAAACACTTGTGTCTTAGATTAACACCTATGTCAATGTAGGTGTCTTACTCTGACATAAGTGTCAACTACCATAAAGGTCATCTAATTTTAAAATGAAATGTATCTTAATAGTTGTCCTAAGTTATTTAATATAAGTTATTATCTAAAATGATTATTATAAATATAATATCAGCCATCATTCATTACTAACCTATAAATTTCTTACCTAATCACCAAAAAACTACCAAAAACATTAAATCAAGAACTCATGTGAGAAATGCCTTCATATTTTATCCTATTTCCATAAAATTCATAGGGAAAAAACATATACATGTATAAATTTTTGAAGGAGTAAACCAAGATCTATATTTCCCAAGTTATAAGCTAGGTCATTAGTGTACTTGTTTATCACACATTACATGATTCACACACATTAAAACACATAGGGGATAACTATATAATTCTGAGGCCCTCTTCACCATTTTTTTTATCTAGGTAATTGTCATTAACATAGGTATATTTGGGGTAACCTGATACCATGTGCCCACCAACCCATTTTTTCCCACAATCAGTATCAATATAAAGAACTAGGTTTTGATCATTTAATAAGGATAGATAGTCCATAACCCATTTTTGAATGAAATAGAGTGAAGGTGATGAAAACCTAGAATAATCTAGGTGGTTACATCCTATTCCAATATGTATTTCATATAAGACACATGTCCAACCTAGACACTAGCATATATACAATTATCCCATATAACACAAGTGTCTAGGGCTACAAGGCACTAAATCTAGAATTTGGAAAATTTTCCATAATACTCTCCAATTTTTTTCATATTTATTCCATATATAGATAAATATTATCATAAGAAGAACTCAAGTAATTTATTTATTTATCATTACAATATCTAGAATAGTTATAATTTCCATTTTTGAGCATATCTCAACATAACAAACTTAGAATATATTATATTTATGTTTTAATATTAATTATCTTGATATATAGATAGTTTATCACCTTTTTACCTAGGCTATTTCTATCCCCTTTAACCCTAGATTCCCTAGTTTATATTTTTAGGGATAAACATTTGGTCAAACTGATATTTGAGTTCAAAAGCCTAGGTGGTTTGGCATTTTGTATTTCCTCTTTTTATATTTATTCTACTTTATTTCAAAATTTGATTTTTCTCATTTGTAAAATGAATGGAAAATATTATTACAAAAACTTGACTTCAAATGGAAGATAAAGAATCATTGATCACTCATCTTAATAATTACATGAGCTTAATGGATGTATTTTTTTATGTTACAAGAGATGAAATACGTAAGTATGATAAAGTTATGGCTTATTTACCTAGTATTGGTGAGTCATTAAAAGTTAATAAAATTGATTACATACCCATCAATATACCTACATATAGTGGAGGCATAGATTATGTCTCTAAACCTTTGTTTCCTAAAAATACAATTGTTACATCTACCATAAAACTACCAATTAATTCAACTCAAATACCAATTTCAATTCCTATTACTACTAAAAGCATATTCACTTATCCATTTATGACTACTCAAATTTTAAATTTAAACATTAATAGGTCTATAGTTCAAACATTCCTTCAAGTTATAAAGACCTTGGAGGACAAGGTTATAAACATTGAACAAAAAAAATTTAAGGTCTCCTCATGCTATTGATTCCCAACATGTTTCATAACCCTCTTTCACTTGAGATATCTTTTCACCCTTTTCCAACTGGTTTTGTTACACCTAAGTTTCCATTTTATGATGACAAGGGTGACCTTGAGTAATATCTTCAATCTTTCTATGTGGCATGCCTTTATTATGACTCCAATGATAAATGCTTAACCAGATTATTTCCAAGGAATCTCAAGGATTATACTTTGCGGTGGTTCTATTATTTACCTCTATAATATATGAAGGAATTAAAACCTATTATATATTGATTTTTCACACACTTATTTATTAACATTATCAAAAATGTTTGTTATGTACAAATTGCAAAAAACAAATCACAAAGAAATTAACATATCAATGAATATGTCTTGAGGTACAAGACAATATTGGTTAAAATGACCAATCCTATGGTGGAGAAGAACTTAAAGATATATTCAAGTGAAATTTTCTTTTTCCTTTACATGATCCCATTATTTCAAAAAAATTAAATCCTTTGATGACTTGTGCCATGTTATTTGGGACCCTAAAATGAAACTTTTCTCATTGAGCAAACTTAAGTATTTATAAAACACACTAATATATAAAGTAAGAGTAATGAAGTAGGAGACTCATATAAGTGTGTAAATTGTATCCTTGGTGCATTGGATAAGACAAGCTGATTAGGTTGCTATGAAATTATATTAACTATGGTTGTTATTTATTTATTTATCAAGACATTTTAAATTATAATTTGGTTTTATTTTAAACTTGATAAAAGATGTGTGTGTGTGTGTGTGTGTGTGTGTGTGTGTGTGTGTGTGTGTGTCTATATATATATATATATATATATATATATACATATATATATATATATATATATATATACATATATATATATATATACATATATATATATATATATATATATATATAGACACACACACACACACACACACACACACACACACACACACACACATCTTTTATCAAGTTTAAAATAAAACCAAATTATAATTTAAAATGTCTTGATAAATAAATAAATAACAACCATAGTTAATATAATTTCATAGCAACCTAATCAGCTTGTCTTATCCAATGCACCAAGGATACAATTTACACACTTATATGAGTCTCCTACTTCATTACTCCCACAACTAGTAGATTTCCATCTTATATATCTTACTAATCCTATAGAGGTTGATATGATTAAACCTTTACCCAAAGTATATGATGTAAATGTTTATAGTGATTATCACCAGGTATAAGGGAATTCTTTGAATAGATTTTTTAACTTGAAGCATAAGATCCAAGACCTTATTAGTGACCAAAATATTACTTTTGATGATCCTCCAAAGGAATTAGGTTCATAACCTAATGATCAATATAAATAAAATATATTTTACAACCCTTTACAATACCATTCTAAGATAGAATTAGAAGTGCAAATGGCATGCAATGCACATCCTCCATCATATTTTGGTCACCCCTTAGATGGGATTATTGGTAATTATACATGACATATAACTCCCATGCTTCAAAGACCTTATATTGACTTAAATTATAGTGAGATTAAGGATGATGAATTTGATATTCCTTATTTATTAATTTGGGAATACATTGATCACAAACCTTTACGCAATGTTATGATTGATAGTGATGCAAGAGAGAATGTTTGTACCATAATATTAATTAAGAACTTAGGCTATACTCATCATTATTTAAACACTTATAATATATCAATTAGATCATTTTATGTGACCTCAGAATAGGTTATTTTTTATAATAACCTACCTTTATTAGTGGGTCCCACACATGTGGTTACTAGATTTTAAATTATACCTTCCATGGGTCTATTTAATATGTTATTAGGATTCCTTTTGATACATAATCTATAGGTGGTACATTCTATAGTGCATGAGTGTGTTAAATAAATTAATGTTAATAATTAATTATAGTTTCTAGAGTTCCATATGAGCATCCTTTTAAATAAGATAAATTTATACATAGATAGTTAGTTATCAAGACTACTAAATCTAATCCACCACAAAAATCTAAGTAACACTCAATCCCTTTGTAGGGTGAAAAGTACTTGAGTGACCAATACATTAGAGATATATAGTGTATTTCATGTAATCCTCATCTACTAAGTACCATATTAAGATATCTAGAGTACCTACACTTATTCCTATTAATTGTGTTCCAAAGAAACCACATAAAACTCAATAATGGGTTCCATGAACCCCTACTCCTATTACTCCTATTTTTACCTCACAACCACAAAGTCACATTATACATATGAAAAGTATCCAAGATAATAAAATGACATATATTTCACCTATACATGATCCTCAAAAACATCACCAATTTATTACACCAGGGTCATAATTGGGAGATATATATGGCCATCATTTAGATGTGATCATAGGGCAACCTCTTCACAAATTTAAAAAAAATAAAAAAAGTCAAAAATCAAAAAATATTTTTGAAATATAAATATTATATTAGTTACTTAGAATTTATGTATTAGTTCCATGTTTATGGATAGCATATCAATTACTTATACATACATGTGTTTCACTCTTCTACTTGAGTGTGATATAGGCATACATAGATACATGATTTATGCACTTATGGATGTTGGGATTTCCCTCTACTCACATCATGAGGACATTGGGGAAATCCACCTATATTATCATAATATTTATAAATTATATTATTCTATTATAACTGTACATTATCATGTTTGAGCTCATATATGTACTTATGCATGCCTTTATCCATGCCTATATCTTTTGTAGTGTACTTGATATGATATGTACTTGACATTTTTTCTAACAGATTAGATACATGGGATTTAATGATATATTTATGTTGGTTTTTTATGATTTAATTTATGAACTTCCTTGAATGTCTTGCATTTTTATTGTGTTTTTTTTGTTGAATATTTGAATATGCTCCATTGTTTATGGTTTTTATGCCTTTATTTACCTTTTTGACATTTGAATATGTCATTTCCTGTTATATGGATATTTTAATATTTCATTATTGATTTTTTAGACATTATAATAAGTCATATCCCTTCGATTATGAAAAAAACTAACATTACCCATGTTTGCTCCTCCTTGAACCATTGCCTTTTGACTTGATGTTGATTGCTCTTGTGTGTGTGCTTGATTTATTTATTGAGATTGTAATGTTATTATTCAGATGTTTCCATGATATATATAATACATATTAGGCCTTGATGTGATCACATTATATGAGATACAATGATACATTTACCTATACATGGTCTCCTATATTCTACATGGTTCATTCATAGTTATATGTGAGGTGAGGTAACTATCATAACCTCAAAAGAGGGGCATGTAATAGATACATGGCTTCCACACATTCATATTTTTAGATATACCATGGGGAATGTTTTGGATACATTTTCTCTACACTTAATCAATATTCAACATACCTAGATTATAGTGGGGGCATGTTTTGGAAATATGTCCTCCACATTGGCACTTATATCAGTTTTTAAGTTTCTCCGTGTATAGTAGAGGAAAATTATGGTAACATGTAACCCATACTTGTTAAAATTTATAAATTTTCCAAATCACATAATTATATGATTTAGATACACATTTATGGCATAATTTTAAACATAGTACCATTTGTTATACATAGTTTGATGTAGAGAATCACAAGGTGCAAAGTAGGTAAATGTGTCTAAGAAGTTACATAAGACCATTTTTGGTCTTGTGTGGGTGTTAGGGGTGTTATCAGGTCACCTAGGATAAATTTAAGTCATTATGAGTCATTGATGTTATGTGTTTCTTAGCCTTTTTGATTTTCCCACCAAAATACATAATTTTAAATTTTAAATTTGAAGACAAAGCCTAGAGTGATGTTTTGGGTATTGTGAGGAATATAAAGGTGGTAAATGTTTATATGAATCATATAAGTTATTATATATTAAGTTTAAATGTGTTCAATGTTCGTATCATGAAAAATAATAATGCAAATCAAGAAACAAGAAGTGTAACTACCATTTAATGTGAGGTTTGCCAAAAAGACAAAGTTACTTTGCATGTGTAAGTGTTATAAAAGAGACATATGCATGTAATTATTTTTATGTGTGTTTTAGAGATTATGATGGTTGGATAGATGCATGGAAGACATAGGTGGAGTGAATAAAAGTGAAAATATAAATAACTCTACCTGTGTTGTTGAGAATTCTTTACATAACAAGTGTATGTGTGGAGAGAATTGAATAAAGAATGTTCACGAAGAATTTTTTTTTAAGTTAAATGATTAATATGAATATAAGTGTTATATTTTATTTATTATTAAATATTATTTGGATTTAATAATATCATTGCTCAGTGATACAAGGTGTCAAACTGCAACACAATCCCATTCAAGAATAATTATGTGTTTACACAGTCCAAATAATAAGACTAATAAGGTTTTTAGAAGGTTGTTAGTATTTATTTAAGGTTGTATAGTTTATTTAAAATATTTTGTAAAATTTAATTAATGTTTTTTATATATTTTAAATCATAAAAATCCATTTTAATACAATAGGTAAAGAAATCCTTCACATGGTCTTTGGAAAACATTCATAAAGTCTACAAATTTGGTTCTTGGTAATTTATTGAGGTTGATCATGCGAATATAAATGTTGGAGAATGTGAATGGAGTTAGGTAAGAAATTTTAAAAGTGGTATAAGTGTTTTAATAGGTAAAAAACTCAAGTTTTGTAATTTATAATGCTTGTTGCCTTGTCAACATTAAACCTAGCATTTGAAAATGAAATATTTAATAACTTTTGTTCTAACAAACCAAAATTTGGAATATGATGTATTTTCATTTGTAATAAAGTATTTTTGAGGTTATAATTGTTATATTACCATATAGTATAGTCACCAGTACTATGGTAGTGCATTAAGCCTAAAGAGACTTAATTAACAAGAAGGGGGTAAGAAAAAATGTACTTACACTAAGATTTATGACTTGAGGTTTTATGTGGAATTATAATAGTATAATGGGTATAAAAATATGGTTTTTTTTTGTCAATAAACTCTTTATATCATTAAAAACATCTATATTTGCATGAAAATAGGGCTACAAGGAAAGAGACTTTAAAGAAGAAAACATGAGTTGGATGAAAGTTCTTATTTGGAGATTGTGTTACTTGGTGAGATGATGGAAGGGAGATACAAATTATAATATTTATGACATATGATACCATTTAATAATTTAAATAATATTATAACCATGAATGAGGCTTTTTTAGCCTATGAGCCTATACTAATGGATGAGCAAAATGAAGAATTAATGGAGAGTGAAATCTTGGGAATTGTGTATGAGATGATGAATGTTATGTAGTAAGAAAGATGAGAGTAGGTTTAATTTTAAGAGAAAATATAATAAAATAAATTATTCTTATTTATGTGAATCCAATTCTTATGCTTGACAAATATCAAAATTTCAAAAAAAAATTGCCTTCTTAAGCTTTTCATATAATCATCTGTCTACACAGTTAAAACATATAGGTTATGGGATAAATTAAAAATAACATAAAAAAAACTTTCATAAAATTTAATAGTATTTCATATTTTTGTTTCTCTTGAATATATATGAAATTTTAAAAAAAAAATTTCTAAAACTGAGTTTGCATGCTAAAGATATGGCCTCTAGAAGTTGGTGCTCTATTCTAACACATTATGCTATCACACAATGGAAATATGTCACATGAAGACATAATGTCATGAAATGGAATGAAAAAATTTATATTCCTATTTAAAATATATACAATTTAAAAAAAAAAATCTCAAATCATTTTCATATGCAAAATTTATGGCCTCTAGATGTTGGTGCTAAGTTAAAGTTGGTACTGAGTTACACTACAACTCAGCACCAACTTCTGGAGGCCATAAATTTTACATACATAAATGATTTGATATTTTTTTTTTGAAATTGTATATATTTTATAGATAAATATAATTTTTTTCGTTTCATCATGTTAAATTATACTATCATGTGACATATTTATGTCACACAACATAGTGTTATCGTGTGATAACATAATGCATTGTAATGGAGCACCAACTTTCAAAGGCCATAAATTTAGCATATGAACTCAGTTTTAGATTATTTTTTTGAAATTGTATATATCTTTTATATAAATAAAAATATTTAATAATATTAAATTTTAGGAAATTTTCTATATTCTTTTTTAATTCATCCCACAACCTATATGTTTTAATTATGTAGATGGATGAGTGTACATATCATGCAATAACAATATGTCTCACAATGTAAATATGTCACATGATGAAACTGTCATGTGAAATCATGAAAAAAATTATATTTCACTTTAAAATATATATAATTAAAAAAAAATTGTCTCAAATTGATGCCATATATAAAAGTTATGGTCTCTAGAAGTTGCTCAGTTGCATCGCAACATACCATCGAGTGACAACATGTCATTGAGAAACAACATGATACCAAGTGGTATCATGTTTTTGAGTGAAAAAATGATATCTAGTGACAACATAATTATCCTATCAGGTGACAACACCATGATGTAGTTGGGTGATACTAAATTCCAACTTTTTAAGGCCATAACTTTTGTATACAGACTCAGATTGAGATGATTTTTTTTTTAAATTGTATAATTATTCAATATGAATTCAAATATAGATGTACTATATATAAGGTGAATTATATAGATTATAATATAATTTTATAAATTATTGGTGAGCCAACCCCTAAGAATTTTGCATCCCAAAAATTTAGTTAAATGGGTCATATGTACTACTCCCAACAAATCACTAAATAAAATTTATCAAAAAGTGAATATTCATGAATTATGGAATGTTCACCACTAAAATTTACCCTAGATGAGAGTGCAGAGAAAAATCATAGATTATATAGCAATATATATGAGTATTATATTCTTGAAAAGAGGCTTAAAATCCTAAGAATGTTAAGAGAGGGAGAAAGGTTGTCTAAATAAGAAAAATACATGCATCAAGAAAGAAAAGTAAAATATAAATGAAGGCATTTAAGGTAGATACCATAGTTAGCTAATGAATTAAGAGGTTTTAGGCATAAATCACTACATCATAGTTTTAATATCAGACTATTTAAGTTTCATATGTTATTCAACATGCACCTAATATTATAAAATCTAAAATAGTTTTAGATTTTAAACACTCTCAAGGACTATCACCACCCACTAGGTTGAAATTTTATGAACTATATTGAGCCAATATACTGTAGTAGTTAGTTCACATTTTATTATGGTTAAGATGATTAAATCACTCAATCTTGCTAATTTTTCAAACTAAAATTGATTATATCATCCAAACTCACTAGTTTGATAGTGTGATTTGACTTAGTTCACCCAAACTCACTAGGTTAAAAGTATGATTGGGTTGCATGGTTGAGATATTATTAGATTCTAGGTGGAAATTAATCTTTGATATAAGGTTGGGAGTAAGTTTCCCTCTCTCTCTCTCTCTCTCTCTCTCTCTCTCTCTCTCTCTCTCTCTCTCTCTCTCTCTCTCTCTCTCTCTCTCTCTCTCTCTCTCTCTCTCTCTCTCTCTCTCTCTCTCTCTCTTTATTTTCTTATATTACAATTTCCATATTTATAATTCTCCTCATCTAAATTTCAATGATTAATAATGATACATCTTTCATATAAAGTTTCCAAAAGGCAAGATAGTTGAATAAATACACATGTGTAATCATAAACCTTGCTCTCTTTTAATTTAAATCATTTCAATAATTCAAATTATAGATTATATGCATTGATTATATACTATAACATGATATTAGTTTCAAGTCACTCACCAAAAAAACACTCAAGTTGGACTCAACCAAAGACAAGGTGTGTTATAAACAACCATGTATGCATTAATTTTCTTTAAAATAAAAATTTAATTTTTATATTAAAGAGGTGAAAATGTATACACTGTTTTTGAATTATATAAGAAGATAGTCTTGTACAATTGGTAACACTCAAACCTTGGATATTCCTCTTGGTTATATACATTTCTTGCTTCCACAAGTCTTGCATCTACTCTCTCTTATGCCCTATTTTAATATCTCTTAGTCAGACTAGTATTGTGTTGGCAAACTAGACATTATATCTTACCGAGAATGCTTAAAATCTATTTATCCTATGCCTTTATAAGTTTTGAACCTATACCTATTTTCCTTCTCCCTGACCACTTGTATCTTAGATAGACACCTATGGTGACATGTGTCCTACTCCGATGCAAGTGTAAAGTTCCTTAAAGGTCATCTAATTTTCAAATGAAACATATCCTAATGGTTAGCCTAAGTGATTAAATGTAAGTTATTATATAAAGGGATTGGTATAATTATAAGATTAACCCTCATTGATTCCTAACCTAGAAACTTCTTACATACTCACCAAGAAACCTACCAAAGGTATTAAATTAACCACTAAAGTGAGAAAAGATAATCTATTTTATCTTATTTCCATATCATTTATAATGAAAACACATCTATAGGTATGAATTAATGGATTATCCCAAGAGATATAATTTATATATTATAAAGGAGTATCCCAAGAGATATATTTTCTATGTTATAAGCTAGGTCTCTATTATAATTATCAAACATTGCATGATTCACCCAAAATATAACACATATGGGAGAAATACATAAGTCTAAGGCCATTTTTAGAGTCCGGAATATGTAGGCATTGCTAATTGATAAAGGGTTATTTGGGGAAATTAGACACTGCATGCCTACTAACCCATTTTACCCCAACCACTATGAAGATGAAGAAATAGGGTTTGACCATTTTAAAATGAGTGATATTCCATATCCCAAATTTGAATGCACTAGATAAAAGGCAAAGGAAAACCTAGAAGCATAAAAGTGGTCACATAATATTCTACTTGGTATTCTATATAAGACACATGCATTTGACCTAGACACTAGTGTCGATGCAACTATCCTAGGATGACATAATTCTATGAGGATACAAAGTCACTAAATCCATAATTTTATGACTATTCTAGAATACTCTCCTAGTCTGATTCCTATATGTTTTAAATCCCAATTTATATTATCATCATAACTAGATAAGTACCTTATTTATTTATCATTACAATATCTAGCATAGTTGTACTTTTATATATTTAGCATATCTTAGCATAATAAATTTAGTATATGTTATATCTAAGGTTTGTAATTAACTAGCCTGTTAAAGAGATACTTTATTACCTTAGGCTATATCTATCCCTTATAGCCTAGATTTCCTAGTCTATATTTTTAGGTTTAAATATTATATCTATGTGTTTTCTTATTTTTTGTCAATATATGTATTGTGTGTTATCCTATATACCTCAAATAAGTGAAAGTTTTCCTAATTACTACCTTATCACATCTAATTATCATGCTTATGCATTACTCTTCCAAAATTAGAACTCAATATAGGGTAAGAACATGAAGTGGGGGGATAAAGATGTGGACATTTTTGATAATGTGATTGCATTATTTAATTAATATGATCACATTATTTAAATTATGGCTCAATAATTAATGATCCATAACATGATCTTATTATTAAATAACATGTTCATGTTATTAACACAACCACATTATTATTGTTTTCAATAATATGATCATTTTAATAATGCAATTGCATTACCTATATGAATAAAAAATAAAAACTAAAACCTGAATGCAAATTCTTCATTTTAAATTTCAGTTTCATTTTTTATCCTCACCTTCTATAATCATGTTTTATGTGACAGATAAAATATTGATAAGAAGATGATAATCGATGATGCCACCACATATAAGAGGTAAGTGCTAAAAATATACACTTGTTAACCCTAATTATTAGTTGTTTTCATTATTTAACCCTAATTTCTAGTTATAATTTATTTTTTTTGAATAACCCATCCTAATAACCCTCTTTTTCTTCTACCTAACCTTCCTAAACCTCCATAAAACCCTCTTTTTCTTTGTCTACACCCTCCACCTAACCCTCTTATTCCTCCTCCTATCCATCCACCTAACCCTCCTATAATTCCAAAAAATCCCCTAGGTAGTCAAGAGAGTCTAGTTGAAAACATTCTGGGAAATAAAATTTAAATTGAGGAATTACTTGGGAGAGTGAGGGATCTCACTTCTACCAATACCCACTACACCCATCTATTAAATTCGTTAGAGATATTATTAGGTCAAATTGACCCTATAATGAGTTAAATTGATATATGGGATTCATATAAAAATAATTTTAGGCCTTATTATGCTAAAATACTATTAACACTTGAGGTTAAGAACAAATAAATATAAAAATCCTCCATTTGCACCTTATTTATTTACCCAACCACCAATGCACCATTTCTAGTTACTACTAAATGTTTTCCAATCCATCACATCTAATATAATTTAATCACAACCAATTTTTGGGATCAATGATGGATGGTGTTTGGTTATCTTCCATGTAAAAACCATGAGGTCCCATTGTATTTTTTGAGTAAAATATGTTATGAAATTTTTCCTCAATGAGATTCCAAACTATTTTGATTATATTTAATTTCAAGGTTGAGGGGAAGGCTCTATGTAGGATCAACTAGCTATACATCATGTGTCTAATCAGCCTACAAGGATCTATATCCAAAAGCCACTTGAGATTTAGATCCCCTCTATAATTTATTAGGTCATGGATGTCAACACTCTATATGCTCATTATCTCATTGATACACTCATTCTACATATGAGTAGGATCTCATAGATTGATGTTAGAGATACAACACGTAGTGTACATACATGACTCCACTTTTGTAGTTCTTGTGGAACTATGTGCACTAGACCCTCTAATGATGATGGTGATGTTGGTTCAGAGGGATTAGATAATATTATTATGAGTGATGAGTTTTTGGCACACACATTTTGTATGCAAACATCAACCACTACACAAATGCAAGCATATTTTATATAAATTCCATGTTAAATTTAAGTTATATTTGCAAAATTAATTTAGCTAATAATTAATTTACTTAGAAATTGAATAATATATATGTCATTTTTTATGTTATAAGAGGTGATGGTGCCTTCATCATCATAGTCAACATTTACAGCATTTGATTTGACGTACCCATTTTTTACATTTTTAGATCGAACTGCTAACCCATCCACTACTACATCTATCTTTGTTAGGATGACCTATGTATAGAGGTAGAATTTTGAGTTGATATTATGCTCTATGTACATCTAATATATGTATATTTTCCTTATAAGTTTAAGTCAAATTTATATATAAAGTATCTTGATGTATATGATCTAATAATATTCCCTAATATGGATGGAAACACACACTCACCTCTACCAAATACCTATATCTAATCTATTTGTGTCCTTATTTGTCTTCTATCTTTAACCTCTTTATCTCTTTAATCACTTTGCATTTACTAGGTCTTTTTTTTCACTCTTACCTACTCAATGGCTCTTAAGTCTCCTTGTACTCACTTAATCCTCATTATCTACTTGAATTCATTTTAATAATCAACTACCTCTACAATGTTTCCTTTTAACAATAAACTCCTCAGTTCACACTCTATTTTCATGTTCTCTCTTTATCCTTGCTCTATTATTTACAATCTTCTTATGTGTTTTCATAGGTTTACATGATAATATGGTTTTTTTCTTCCAAAATATTCATAATACCATCTACCTACTCAATTACATCTCATTTCATGCATCCAACCATTCCACACAACCCCCAAGCTTCAACTCTTCACTTAACTCTTCTTTCCTCTTTGGCACCTTTTTACTAGCCCTTTTATGAGGCAAACCTCCTTGTTTTGATTGAACTACAAAGATCCCAACCATAAAAACACACATATAGATACCCATTTACATTACTTATGTCATATATGTACTTTCATAATTTAACTCTCTTTGGAGATCACCTAACTCAACACCCTTCAAGACTAATTAAGTCTCCTATGCCTAATTCAAGGCTACTAACTATGAAACTGTAACTTATGTAATTAAATAAAATTTAAACCTTAAAAATAATATTCCTATATAAATACACATATCCAAAAAATTTAATGATTTTTCATTAGTTAAATCACTTTTTATCTCATTTTCAAGTTTCAAACCCAAACCTGTGTTGTCTCAGTCCTGTACCTACATGAGAGGCTAATAAATGATCTAGAATGACCTTTTGAACATTATAAAATATTATAAGTATTTAAATTGATATACCCTTACCCCACACATATTCTCAAACTATAAATTTTCCTTTATCAATACTAAATCCCTCCCAACATGTAGTTTTATAGAATTTCTGTACCCCATTTGACATGACTATGTCAATAAATAGGACATAATAAAACCTTAAAATACTTTAAATTAATTTAAGATAAATTAAAATAATCAAACACAAGGAAAAACAATATCCCAAAACATTAAAAACACCTTAAATACTCAAATATATTTCCAATAACTCTATATGGTCCTTCTTATGACTATGCAAACTTAGAATTGTTACTAATTGGGCTGTATATAGTCTTCCTATGTATTTTTAAAGTATCAATAGTATTGATAATTTAAATGTTTTTAAATTCATTTCATAGAGATAATCTATCCCTTACTCATATTTTATTAATTTATAATAACAATTTAAACTGACTATGTTCTCCTCTTTTTGATTGTTCCTAAAGACAGAGTATTAAAACTTGGGTTTCACCACTTTGAACCTACATACTACTAACTTAAATCTTCTCTGGATAGAGATATGAATAACACATGATTGATCATAAACAATTACATATTTAAATTTTACTCTATCAAAATAAGATTTATAAGGACAGAGTTCCTGATATGTCTCTTATTCCTTTTAACTCCCTAACTCTGCCTTCTCAAAGTGATACTATTCTTTACACCTCCTACTCTTCCACTCACACTTCCTACATGTATTAAATTTTTTATATTACCGCAAAAATATAATTTTTATATTACACTCACTACATTTATTATTATTCTTTCCACCTCAGACTCTTCTAATCACACTTCCTACTTTACTATTTTGGCCATTGCACATTGCATGGCAGTTACACTTTCATGATTCTTGGTTTACATTGTGTTGAGGTCAACATACCCCCATTTAAAAAAAATGAGGACTCTTCTTCAATTTTTTAAATTATGTTAGGAATTAACATTTAAATTCAAGAAAATTACATTATTGAATATCATGTTTTCTTTAGCTCACATTAACATGTTAGCATATTATCTTCATTTAAATTCATCTAATGTTGTTAATATTTAACTTGTGCATGTATATGTTGTAGGTTTAATGGATTCCTAATTATGTGAACACTAATTAGGGTTTTATGCCTCCATTCTAATTGACCCTTCATTTTGACTAACCCTTGGTCTCTTTTTATCTAATTGAATCTATGTTAAATCATGCTAAAAACCTTAGCCTAATTGTGCTTAGCCTAAGTTACTTTTTAAAATAAGATTCAAATTTGTGTGGGTAAAATTATGTGATAACATTTTGTTATGTCCTATACTTAGTTTAATTTCTTATCCTAATTTTATAGTCATGTTTATCAACATGACCAAAACCTTGTCTAAAAAATTTTAATGCTAGGTCCTATATTTCCCAAAACCCCCTAGTCCATTTCATTATTCATATAAACTAATTAAATATGGGAGAAATTTATTGTATTTTAGATGTAGTCTAAATTTATATCCATATATTTAATTATATTGATTAATAAAACTAAAACCTTAGCCTAAATTTTTATCCTAAGTTCTTTATATTACCTGATCCCTAACTTGTTTATTTTCATTGCCCATAGGAATGAATCAATGCCAAGATGACAAATGGAGGAATATTGGAGCTCAATAGAAATATATATGGTATGTAATCACCTGCTTAGGTCAAAATTTCAAATAAATCATCTCAATTGTAAGAGTGACAAGTGTCACCATCTTAGAGGTAGCTTGAAGATCTTATGGTGAGTGAAGAGTCAATAAGTCAAGCAAAGTGGAGAACAACCAATCACGTTAAACCTCCTAGATTGAAATCAATGGAGTGCATTGAAATTCACAACAAAGATCTAATATCATAGTGAAAATTCAATAATTAAAGGCCCTACAAAAGAGTTCAAGAGTGATAAGTGTCATGATCTTTATGAATTACCCCAAAATCAAAGGTCCCCATTTATCCTGATAAGATCAAATGGATCAAGATTGGTGGAGTGCATTGATCTATGCAAAATAAGATCCAATGGTGGGAGATTAAGCTAAATTTTTAAATATCCTTGAACAAATTTGGTAGTGATGCAAGTCATAACTATGATTAATGGAGTGTAGATCAACCAATTATATTTAACCTCTCAAATCAAGATTTATGGAAAATGATGAAGATAACTTTTCAAAGGGCCCAAATGGAATTAGAATCCATGACATGGCACAAATGAGTCAAATAATGGAGTGTGTCTATAATAAGTGTATAAATCCTATGGAGTTACCATGTGGCACACTCTCAAGAATATCAAATGAAGATCAGTGGTTCATGATGAAGCTAGGGCTAATGAAATTGATAGAAGAAAGATAGAGCATGTTTAATTAAGCTATGAGAGATCATGATAAAGTGACATGTGTCCCAAAAAGGATAAATGGTCACATTTAAAATTAATGGAAAATTTGACATGGTAGAGCCATATAAGTAAGACAAGTTAGTTTAAAAGATATTATGGACCTGTAAGCATGAAAGGTATAAATGCATGATCCAAGCAAAATTTGAGGCATGAAACTCATAGTTCAAACTTAATTTCCATAATTAGAGCTCTGCATAAACCTCCAAGAAACCCTAAAGTATATGGAAGCCATAATTTTCCCTTGTTTTAATAGTAATTGAGCTAAGGAGAATTGAATTATTATCTACACCAAGATAATTTATTCAAAAACTAAATTACAATCCACTAGTGAACAACTCGATAAAATTCATAGCAATGGCAGCTTGAAAGAATATTTTAAAGGAATATGTAGAAATATACTTGAAAATAGATGATAAAGGTCATATTTTTAAGGATACTAAGTTTTTCACCTCTGATTTAAACATAGGAGACAATAATTGGTTGAAAGTATTTTGGATGATCAAGAATCAACTAGCCATCAACTGGGAAGAGGAGAAGAACCTACCAACAAAGTGGTTTTATAATAACATCATTTCAATTCAAAAGAATAGTCTCTATTATGTAGTAGTGAAGCTTAAGGTACTCCACTTCATTAAAAATTTTACTCTAATTTTCAAGGAAATTAAAAAATATAATGGCATGATAATTAATGAACATAATTTGAAAAAAATTGCTTATATTTTTACCATTTCATTTGAGTCATATTATGATTTTCCCAAGCCCCAAATTCACCTAGCCTCTATCAATTCCTAGGCTAAATAAAACAATTTGATGGACATCTTTTCCCTTTGGTTATATGTTTGAAACCAAGTCTTTTTAGACTTTAAGAAGAATATCCCTATTAACCAATTAAAACCCAAGCTCATAATGATAATGTTAAAAAATTTATGTATAAATGCAACCATTGCATATGTATACCCAACATGTGTGCCCATAGTATACTTTATATTTCAGAAGGAAAATTTTCCCCCTCTGAGTGAAATAATTAGTAACTCATTAAGTAGACAAATCTATGCAATTAGGCATAAGATGGAAACCTATTTTTTCATGATGTCATATCTCTTAGATGCTCTTTATATTAAAAAAAATCCCAAACCAGAGAGAATGGTAACCCAATGAAACACAAAATATTTTATAGTATTATTCCAAATGCACATATTCAAGTATAGGGACCACATTCAATTTATATGTGACTATGTCTACCTTGCCCTGAGTGAAGCCATAATTGGCATCCCAATGACAACAATTAGCCTGTTAATTAGGAAATCTATTAAATCTATGGGAGATGTATGGATATATCATAAATGTAATATTATAAGGGTTGATGGAACTCAAATTTGTCCTCTAAAGCTACATGTTCATGTTCTTTACAAGCTAGTCAAGCAAGAAATTGCATACTAGCTATTCCATGGCATTGATGGTCTATGTAAGACCAAGAGAAAAGGAGTCCTTCACAACCACCCTATGACAATTGGAAAGACTGTATTCAGATAATGGGATAATATTGAAGATACATCAAGTAAAATAACAACCTTTAACCTAAATATTGATGAGCTAAACTAATGGTATCCTTATGGGAAATTTAAGGAACATTTAAATATCAAAGGATTCTAAATGTGCCATATGATCATAAGCCTAATGACTTTGGCCCTATTTACACTAAGGCATGATCCTACTTTGAAGTAACCAAGAGATTAAAATAAAATAATCTAAGGCCCAATTCAAGACTAGATATAAATAAAAAAATGGATGATAGATGGTAATTTAGACCCAAAAATATCATTTTATTAGTGGTGAATCCTTTAGACCTCCATTAGTTAATGTACGAGTAGCAGTCCAAGTGGATCATAGACCTGAAGAGAAAAGGCCACATGATATAACTTCAAGCTCATCAATTTATGAACTTCCCAAATAATTAAAATGAGAGTTGCATCAAGTATAAGTTCATATTGTTGTATGTTTTTCAATGATGTCTCCAACGTGACCAAGGATGTTGATGAGGTGTCATGTATGCTAGAATGACAATGATAAAGTGTGCTTGAATGTGCTTTTGTTTTATTTCATATTTTTTCAATGTTTAACTTGGTGAGGTATTTTTTGGATGTTATTGATGGTATGAACATGTTATAAAGACCCTATGGGGTGTTATGAGTGCTTGGAGTGCTTGTGGAAGTGAAAGGAATTCATTAGTTTAGTCATATGAGTGTCTGAGTTCAAGTAGTCATCATGATAGATAAGGTCAAGTAAGAAATTTGATGAAATAGTATTTCAATTTTTTTAAGTTTTTAGGATCATTTTTAATCATGTATGGATTCCCCTATGAAAGGTGATCATGTGGTTCAAATTTTAGGTCATAAGGTTGAACGTAGAAAAATTTATTAAGGTGCTAAGTTGGCCTTCCAAATAGATTATAATGGTTTCTATACTTGGCCAAATTTAAAAGAGGGGATAAAATAGTGATAATTTAATATATATAATGGTGATAATATAATTTTATATATGATTATCCAATGGTGAGTGTATGATCTTGCATATAGAGATCAATGGTGCACGTGAAGTCAATATGTTAAAGGATACTCTGAAGGCATGCAAGGCTGCCAAGTGAATTGATCTCAGAAGTGAGGATCAAAGATAAATGGTGAATATTAATTCAATAAGTCAATATGGTGATCATAATGAACATTTTAATACCAAGTGGTGTAATCACATTGAGTTTGACAAGCAGGATCCATAAAAGACACACAGGCTGCCAAGTGTCTCAATCTTGGTAGCAAGGATCAATGATCAATGATGAGTGATGAGAGTTAAAGCTAGGAATATCATTAGGAGATAGATAGAGATTATTTTTTAAAAGTTATGAGGGTACATGATATGATGACAAGTGTTAGATGTTTTGTATTTACACAATTATTGTTGGAATCTGAATATTTAAATTAACGAAGGAAAACCAGTCTATAGTGTTTGAGCCATAAATTTTGATATATGATGAATTTTACAGTGGTGTAAAAGTTAAAATGGTATATTAATTAAATTCACATATATATAATCTATTTATAAGTTTTTAGTATTATTAAAATCAAATTTATTGAGCTCTAAAGTTAAATGTATGTTTAACCATGGTCTATAAGTGATCTAATAAAGATATTCAAGTTGTTCTTAATAGTGTCTTGGTGTTTCAATTTGAAATAAATATTTTATAGTGTTGTATAATACATTAATACTATTTATGTGGAACATGGATGTTTTACTAATCATTATTCAGTGTGAACAATTGCTTAGAAGTTAATTATGTTTGTTGAATGCACTCACAGTTTGAGTAACCATCTTACAGAGGTAAGTTGAAGGTGTTCTGAGAAGATTTGATGGAAAAATGAATATTAAGAGTTATATTTAGGAATAAAATATTTATTATAAAGTATTATGTGTCATATTATTCCATTTATCAATTATGGAGAGTCAAAATTGTTTTAGTATTTTGACTATGTATGACTAGTTTGAGTGGTCACTTTGAGAGAGTTATTTTCAATGCTTAGAGCCTAAGTGAAGGTGTCAAATGGACATGGATATTTTTAATAGGTCATTTATGATATATTAATTCATTTTTTTTAGTGTTGTTTTTTTATAAAAGTTTTTTTATGCTTCAGTTCTATATGATAGTTTTTTTGTGTTTTTAGGCCTATTGGTGAACAATCTAGATTGGCCTGGTTCAAGGTATGAGGTTGAGATATGGGTGACATATACCTATGTGGAAGTAATAAAGGCCATATAAAAGGCAGGTTTGATATTTTTTAATAAGATTCATATAAAAGGTAGGTTTGATATTTTTTAAGTGTTTGTGGAATCTGAAAGTGGTCCAAGTGTTTTCAAGTGTAATGTGTGGATGTGAAGGCCTAATTATCTTAGGTCTCTTTAAGGGATAATGGAAGATTTGAGTCTTCAAGCCTATGACTGACCTATGGAGTAGATATTATCACCAATTTAATATATTTGGAGACATATTTTAATTATAATACAAGTATGTAAAGCATTTTTTCTAACCAAGATGGTTTAAAGAAAGAGAATGGTATAAGTATAAGGTCTAATTAGACTAATTACAAGAGTGGATAAATGTGAGTATTTGATAAAAATATTTGTGGAAGTTTTGAGATCCATGTGGATGTCTTGAGAGGTAGATAAGAGTGTATATTGAATGTATGACCTTGTGTTCATAATTATAATATTGAATTTATAGGTTTAATGCATGAGAACACGTGAAGGAGTAGATTGATCCAAAAGGTGGTTTTGGATTCCTTGCTTATGTGTCAATATTTGAATGAGTGAAGAGGATTTAAGGAGGTTTTTTTTATAGTATTTATATATAATATTGATAATTAATCAAAATTTTGGAGTTGTTCATTTCATAGATGTTGTGTTGGTTCTCAATATCTTAGGCAAGTTGGTGCTTATCATCTTTAGGGGTTGGTGCTGCTTGTGAAGTGGGTGCTTCACTAAAGTTTAATGTTTGTAATCATCTTATAGGACAATTATTACATGTGTTTTCAGTCTTGATAGTGGATTTTATCCCCTAATATTGTTTCCCATATAGATCGTGTGTTATCTTTCTTATCTTTCATGTTCATTCCTATAAGTGGGTTATTTTCTTCTTGATTGATTATGGTGTATGACTAAGGGTTTGAAATATTTAGATTTAAGTTTTTTAAATATATTGATTCATTGATTCAACCCCTTGATTTATTATACCTCTAACAATTAGTATCAGAGCAGGACCTTCTATACAAGTTTAACCACTTAAAGGTAATCTTAGGTACAATGACAAGTTCTCAAGGTTTATCTATTAAGAAGGCTTAATTGTTAAATGGATCCAATTATTATTTTTGGAGTACAATAATGAATACCTAAATCATGTCATTTGGGTTTGACACTTGGCAATATATTTTAGATGGTTATTCCATACCACCTACTCCAACTATTAATGTAGATAAGAAATTGAGTGAGAATAATTCCAAATCTATGAATGCTATAATTTATGGTATTTTTGAGGTTAAGTTCACCAAGGTAATCCATTACAAGTCTACCAAGGATATTTGGGATAAATTTTAGCTCATATATGAAGGAGTTTTAAAATTCAAGTTGGCCAAACTACAAACCTACTGAAGGCAATTTAAAAGAATCAAAATGAAGGAAGAGGATATTGTGGCTTCCTATCTTCTAAGATTTTATTAGGTAGTGATGTGATCAAAGGCATGGGAGAGGTTATTAAATAAGGTATTGTAGTTCAAAAGGTATTAAGGTCTCTCACTTTCAAACTTGATTCAAAAGTTTTTGCTATAGAAGTAATTCATGATCTCACCAAAATGAAGATGGATGAATTACATTGCATTATTTTTGCCTATGATATGAGAGTTAATGAGGATAAACCACCAAATAAAGAAGTAACTTTAAATGTAAAAAATAAGATAAATAAGAAGTTCCAAGGTAAAAATTTCAAGGATGATGAGATTTATGATATTGATGATGATGAACTAATAGCTCTATTAACAAGACAATTTAAAATAGGTTTAGGAAAGTTTAAGGGTAAAATTCCATTTAAATGTTTCAATTATGGAGAGATAGGTCACTTTGACAAAAAGTGTCCTTATAATCATAAATGAAAAGATAATGAAGAACATGAAGAAGATTAGGATAATGACAAGAAGAAATTTAGGTTTGATAAGAGAAAGAATAATTTCAAAAGGTGTAATGGCCAAAAGAAGTTTTATAATGATAAGAGGAGTCTCTACACCAAGGGATATTATAAATCATATGATGAGAATGATTGCAGTGATTCTATGAATGATCATGAAGATGATGGTCCTTTTGAATATGAATTTCTCTTCATGGTTATAGAAGGTAGCTGATCATATCAAGAAGAATCTACATGGTTTGGATCTAGTTTAGGTGATATAGATGATGAATAAGACAAGGTAATATATGATATTGAGTTGATGTATTCCCTTGAAGATCTACATATTGACAAGAAGAAAACCAAGAAGTTGAATTCTCAAATAAAGGACTATGAAGTGAAATTAGGTGTGTTCAAGACAAGAATGAATAAAGACACCAAGGATAATGAAGATATAGTCAATCATCATAGTTGTCAATCAGAAATCCTATCTACAAGCTAGAAAGCTAAAGAAGATGAGTGTTCAAGGTATGTGATTGAAAATGAGTCATTAAAATTTGATTTAGAAAATACATCTAGAAATATGAAGTCATATGTGATGTTTTAAAAGAGATCAAATGATTTAGACAACATTATGAATAGTCAAAAGCATGCTAGTAATAGATCTAGACTTGGTTACAAAGAAGAAAAAAATAATGTGACTCAAGACAAGATAAATAATAATATTAACAAGGACAAGCATGCCTTGAAGATTAACCATTAGTCAAAGAATGAAGGTGTTGGTAGAATGAGGACAAATCAGATTAGATAAGAAAATGCCATGAGGTATGCAAATTTCAATGGTTACCACTATACTTTTAATCAATTTGGTCATAGATCTAGATAATGTAGTCGACATGTGATAATGAATGTAATCATCAATTGAATAGCATGAGAAAAGTTGAGTGCTTTAGTTGTTATGAAATAGGACACATTGCCAGGTATTGCATGAGTAGTTGACTTCAATAAGAACGGTTTTCTATAGTTGTCATAGAGTTGGTTACATTACTAGGTATTGCAATAATAGTTTTAATGAGTTCTCAAAGAAAAATAAGGTGTATGAAGCTCATAATGTGAAATGAATAGGTCACACATGGTTATGGAAACCAAAAGTGGAAAGTATGTGCCATGGTCAGTTTATAGGTCCAATTGGATTATTTTTAATGGTAGAGAATGATACAAAGGTTGAATATAATCAAAAGATCTCATTGTTTGATCCTTTTGGGAATTAAGAGGATAAAAGTGAACATCTTGATGTTATTGAGAAAGATTCCCATAAATAATATCAATTGAAAATATCAAGTGTTGATTCTTTAAAATGTTAGACTAATACTTCAAGTAAAAAGGTATGCCAAGAATCTTTATTTTCTCCATGCATTAACAATACCATCCTAAAAAAAAGTGATAAAGAAGATAAACAAGTTGATTCATTAAATTAAAAGAATAAGAAGAAGAATCATCACTTAAATTTATCCAAGAAGGAGAGATAATATGAGGAGTTTTGGGCAACTACTAGTTTCACATTGTTCTAGGATATTATGGGTTAGGGGTGTCTCTATCTAGGCTTCAAGGAGACACTTATCATCAAGAGGAAGCATGTTGGATGTTAATTACATTTTTTATTATTGTATGAAAATAAATTTCATGATAGTATGTGTTGGATTACTATTAAAGGACATGGAAAAGTTCAGTGATATGAAGGATGATCGAGTTAGTCAAATAGTGAAGAATGAAGCTGTGTGTGTAAGGTCTGCAAGCAAGGAATGAAGTTATCTAGGTATCTAATCAAGGATGGTGAGTTATCATAATGTTTTATTTGAATATAAAGTTATGTTGATCCTATTATTTTGTGCTCAAGGTTTTTGGTCCTAAAGATAGGAACTTGTCAATTTTTTTTATTTAAATTGATTGATCAAATGTTGAAAGACTAAAGCCAAGGTTGATATGGAGGATGAGGATAATGTGGTGTCATATCTTTGATATCATCAATAATGTATTAGAGTTATACATATGATAATTTGTGTCTATCATTGAGTTCACAATGTTATAAATATGAGATAGTTCCATGAGAGTGCTTTGAAAAAGTTTTAAACCATGATGACTAGTAGAGGACAAAGGGAAATTGTTTTGAGAACCTTATGAGAGTTATTCATGTTTGATTCAATCGTTGAATTTTATCTAATGAATATATAGAACTTTTGGTGGTTTTATAAGGATATTGACTGAGTGCGGATAGTGTTGAAGAGTTGATTGTAGATCTAGTTCTTTGAGAAGTATTTTTGAAGATATCATGATCCAGGTGGAGCATGGAGTTAGGGGGGCTAACTAAAATAGTTTGAAATAATTAAAGATTTGTGATTGATGTGAGGGGGAACATATGTGAGATGTATTATTCATGGTTTATATATGAATATATCTATTATAGTTATGATTTCAAACATATGTATATGATGACTTGATCAAACCAAGTCATGTGTTTTTGACAATGTATTGAAACCTCATACATAAACAAAAGGGAAACATGTAAATGGTTAGGTCTTAGTATCAAAGGACTATGTAATATAATTTGAGAGAGAAGGTATGAAGGAAATTATGTTGATTCATCATTATTAATGGTCTGAATATGCTCAAAATGGTGCCTAAGATTAGGTGACTTAGGGGGTGTCCCTTTTAATGTGTTCAAGGTAAGTTCATGCACTTTATGGTGTTCATGTATGTTTTGTCTTCATATAATATATGTATGATCAAATAAGAGTTTATTCATGGATCATGTTTTAGAATCTCAAGGTAAGAAGAGGTATTCATAATGTTAAGGGGAGTCTGTATCATCTCTTAGAGGTAGTCATTTATTGTTGTTGGTTCTTAAAGTGTTTTCAGGTCCTTAGGATCATAATATGATCCCAATTTGTCATTATATAAAAGAGGGAAAAATAAATTACAGAGATAGGTAGAGTCTATATAAATGATAAATGGGGAGATTATTGGAGGTTTGTCAATGATGTCTCTAAGGTGACCAAGTATGTTGATGAGGTGTCATGTATGCTAGAACGATAATGATAAAGTGTGCCTCAATATGCTATAGTGTTATTGCATTGTTATTTAGTGTTCAAATTATTGAGGCATTGGGTGGATATTATTTATGTTATAGACATGTTGTATATACCCTATGGGGTGTTATGAGTTCTTAGAGTGCTTGTGGAAGTGAAAGGAATTAATCAGAGTAGTCATATGAGTGTCTAAGTTCAATTAGTCATCTTAATAGATAAGGTTGAGTTAAAAAGTTTGATGAAATAATATTTCACATGTGTGAAGGTTTAAATATCATTTTTATTCTTGTATGGATTCCTCTATGAAAGGTTATCATGTGGTTCAAATGTTAGGTCATAAGGTTTAGTATATTAGAATTTATTAAGGTGTTAAGTTGGCCTTCTATATAGATTATAATGGTTTATATAATTATCCAAATTTGTAAGAGAACATATAATTATGAGTGTTAAATATATCTAATTTTAAGTTTTTAATATGATATATTAAGATCTAATAGTGAGCGTATGATTATGCACATAGAGATCAATGGTGCACGTGAAGTCAATATGTCAAAGGATGATTAGAAGGCATATGGAGATACCAAGTGGATTGATCTCAAAAGTGAGGATCAAAGATTAAAAAATGTGTATTAATTTAATAATTCAATAAGGTGATTATAATGCATGTGGGACTACCAAGTTGTTTAAGCACATTATGTCTGACAAGCAGGGTCCATAGAAGACATGAAGGGTTACCAAGTGTCTCAATCTTGATAGCAAGGATCAAAGATAAATGATGAGTGATGAGATTTAAGTATAGGAATATCACAAGGAGATATATGGATCATATTTTTAAAAATTTATCAAGGGACACAAGATGATGACAAGTGTCAGATGTTTTATATTTACATAGTGACCATTGGAATTTGAATATTCAAATTAATGAAGCAAAACTAGTCTATAGTGTTTGAGTTATAAATTTTGATATATGATGAATTTGATAGTGGTGTATAATTAAAAATGGTATAGGAATTCAAGGTAATCCATAT
Source organism: Torreya grandis (assembly GCA_037957365.1). NCBI lineage: Eukaryota > Viridiplantae > Streptophyta > Pinopsida > Cupressales > Taxaceae > Torreya > Torreya grandis. Next base: position 300,220 of record JARHVA010005075.1, read on the forward strand.
AATATTATTATAAGGTTTGAATGTTTGTACAGTCAAAGTTATTGAGATCCAAGGTTGACTGTGTATTTAACCATGGTCTGTAATTGATACAAGAACGATATTTGAGTTGTTATTAATAGTGTCTTGATGTTTCAAGATGAATTAAATATTATAGAATGTTTAAAAATATATGAATAATATCTATGTGGATTATGGATGTTTTACCAATCCATCTTCAATTTGAACAATTGGTTAGAAGTTAAGTGTGTTTGTTGAATGCACTAACAGATTGACTAACCATCTTGCACAGATAATTTGAAGGTGTTATGTGTATATTTGAGGGAAAAAATGGATATGAAGAAGTCAATTAATTATAAAATATTTATTAAAAGTTATTTTATTTCATATTACACCTTTAATCAATTATGGAGAGTCAAAATAGTTTGATTGTATTTTGCTTGTGTATGACTAGTTTGAGTGGTCACTCTGAGAGAGTTGTTTAGAGTGTTTAGAGTTTGAGTGAAGGTTTCTAATGGACATGGATATGTTTCATAGCTCATGAATGATATATTAATGCAATTTTTTTAGTACATTGTTTGAGAAAAGTGTTTGTATGCTTCAATTCTATATGACATTTTTTTGTGTTTTTAGGCCTATTGGCGAGCATTCTAGAATGGCTTCGTTCAAGGTATGAGGTTGAGTTACAAGTGACATATACCTATATGTAAGTAATAAATTTCTTATTAGAGTAAATATTGATATGTTTGAATCATTTTTGGAAGCTAAAGTAGTACAAGAGTTCTCAAGTGTAACGTATGGAGGTGAAGGCCTAATTATTTTAGGTCTCTTAAAGGGCTAATGGAAGATTTGAGTCTTAAGGACTATGACTGAACTATGTTTTAGAGCATCTCACCCATGTAAAATTTATGGAGACATATTTAAATTATAATAAAATTATGTAAATAAGCTTTGACAAATAAGATGGGTTAAATAAAGAGGATGGTATAACAACAAGGTCTAATTAGACTAATTACAAGAGTGGATACATGTGAGTATTTGAGCAAAATATTTGTGGAAGCTATGAGAGCCTTATGGATGTATCAATAGGTATATCAATGTGCATATTGTATTTATTAACTTTGGTCATAATTCTAATTTTTAATTTATATGTTTGATGCATGAGAACAAGTGAAGTTGTCTAGATTGATATAAAAGGTGGTTTTGGATGCCTTACTTGTGTGTGAAGGTTTGAATGAGTGAAAAGGATTTAAGTAAGTTGTTTTATAGGTTTTTTTAAATCATATTACTAATAAATTAGAGTTTTTGAGTTGTACATTTCATATATGTTGTGTTATTTCTCAACATCTTAGGCAAGTTGGTGTTTATCATCTATAGGGTTTGTTGCTCCTTATGAAGTGGGTGCTTCACTAAAGTCTAATGTTTGTAATCATCTTATAAGACATGTAGTCCATGTTTTTTTAGGCTTGAGAGTTGGTTTTATCCCTCAAGATGGTTTCCCACATAGATCATGTGTTATCTTGCTTATATTTCATGTTCATTAATATGAGTGGGTTATTTGCTTCTTGATTGATTATGGTGTATGACTAAGGGTTTGAAGGATTTAGATTGAAAATTTTAAAATATATTGATTCATTGATTTAATGATTATATCTATAATTCATATGATAACACTAGAACCTAATGAGACTTTTGAGGATGCATTAAAATTTATATCTAGTTCTTATGAGTCAGATGATGAGGAAGCCCAGTCTTAGGAAACAAGGGTTAAGGAAGAGAATGTAAAATAGAAAGTATTAGACTTAATCCCCATTGACAACCCTAATAGGAATTCTGAACTAGCCATTATTCCTAAAAAAATAGACCTAATGTGACTTCAACTACTCTTCTAAGTGAAGTCAACTTATTTAATGAATAAAACTTGTATGGTTCACCCATTTTAGAATGGATCTTGTAGGAACCTAGATTGTAGAAAATTCCCACTGTGGATCATAACACTACTAGAAGAAGAGGAAAAAAGGCTGGTTACACTAGATGACATAGTAAATTCATCATAAATGGAGGTCCTAACCCTATAGGTGACTCAATCTATAGTTGGATTCAAATTTGACCCAAATATTGGTGGCTTGCTAAGGGTATTAGAGAAAACTGTCATGGCAGGTGGTGATGATATCACATATAAAAAAGTGGAACCATTGACTAATCTAACTTAATTAGGAAGAAAAAAACCTAGAGAAGATCCAATTTTTGAATAAGATGTCTTGGAGTTGGATGAATCATAGATAGAACAACTGAAGTCTACCATCAAGGGGATGAAATAAAAAAGAACTTATAGGAGTAATCTATTCTATATTTTCTAGAAGATATTACTAATATGTTTGAAGATAATTTGTATGATATGTTTAAATCATTGAAATCAATGAGTTATAAATAAGATGTAATGATTAACTAGGATATTGCAGCTAAGAACCAAGTAGCTCAGTAGTAGGATTCATATATCAAGGTGAAGGACTTGGTCACTATTTTGATAGAAGATCACATTCCCAATTTCAAGATAGTTAGCCTAGCCCACTTGAACATGGCTATGGTTGTATTGATAGACAAAGTCAAGGGTTTATGTAAATGGTCCAAGAGTCTGGAGGATATTTCTAAGGATGGAAAACAATTGGAGATCAGAACTAGGATATATTAGGGAGCATGATCACTGATGAGGAATTCAAGATTAGGGCTACTTAATTTATGTAGGAGGTAATAAATCAAATCCAAAAAAATATAAAGATTGATAATATTAGGATCTTAGACATGATCCTAAGTGTAGAGGATATGATTGGTGAAGCTAAGAGCATAAAAAATCACTAGATAGAGTTGAAAAGGACTTCAAGGACATGGTAGATCAAGAAGATGAGTTGTTTAAGGAACCTATCATTAACCTCAAGTTGATTGATGGGAAACATAAATGAATATCTTATATCAAAAATAAGGGATCACAATATTAAAAGAGTCCCAAGGTCAAATTAGTTAACTTAGGAATATTATTTTATATAAGGACATGTATATTTTTGAAAAGGAATATTCTTTTGTAAAAGCATGTGAATCTTTTTAAAGAACATTGTTTATAGGTCAATCATTTTAGAAGGTGTCTATTTATAGAAATTTTTACAAGGACAACTATCCTTATTAATTTTACAAATATCATTGGACATGATTGAAAAGCATACCTCCTTAGTTTTATATGTAAGGAGGTATTGTCATTTGTAAAAGGAGAGGGAGTTTTGAGTTAGAAAACATTATGCAAGTTTGGAGTAATCAATAAAAGTAGAGAATTCTGAAAATATTATCTCATTTTGTTTATGTGATTACTATTATGGATTCTCTTTCTCAACTTATTTGGCCTAGTTTTAAGATTTGAATAGTACTTATGGATTCTTGATGTGCACCTTTCAGATGCATAGCTATCAATTTATGGTAATGCTAGATTGATTGAATTTTCTTAGGTTCATTTCATTTTATTTTATTTTCTTGTAGATGTGTTAATGCTATTTACTTGTAGGAGTGAATATTTAATGTGAATCTAATTCTTATTTGCATTATTTCATTATTCCTTAGACATTTTCCTAATGTGTGATATTAAGCTATTTCATGTCATAAATTGGTTTTAAGTGCATGTTTGGATTAAATTAGAACTTTTTCATAATGTTTTTAATGAATATTAGTAGCATATTTAGTCTCTACCTTACCCTTCATTTTGCTTATTTTTGATCAATTCACTTTAGTTTAGTTTCATTGTGAATATCCATTATAGCTTAGATTTAAGACTTAACTTTGATCATAATTCATTTGAATTAGTATATACTACTTCCATTTTCATAGGTTAGCTATTAGGTCATGGTTTCTCCCAATAACCAAATAATTAAATTATAAATTTGTGAAATAGTTCATATGCTCTGTCATTGTTCCACCAAAGATATCAAGATATCATAATCTACAACTCATGCAATGGATTATTTGAATCCAAAAATGAGAAGTGTTTCTTAAACAATATGAACCACCTATGATACACTTTCAGGCATTAACAAGGTAATCTTTTATTAGTGCTAGATGGAGGGCCTTTACTTAAATCTTTGTATATTCACAGTATTTTTTCTAATTTTAGTGAATTCTATTCAAAGATCGGTGAATTATTTGCATATTTGTGCTATTCTTAGCTCAATTATGTAAAAATCATTGATATTCATAGTTTTAGGCCAATATTTAGGCTCATTTAGATGAAGATTGTCATTCTTTGAAGATTCATTGTAATTTATTTCAAAGGTAGCTTAATTTTGATAAATCTTCTATGTTTAAAACTAATGATGGTAAATTTGATTAAAGATTGATTGATTCTTTGTAAATTTATGTTTATTTAAACTTAGATTTGTAGAGATCATTAATATTATGAAGTTTATATGTATCTTTGAGATTATTCAGTTAAATATAGTTTTCCTTTGAATAAATTTATATAAGTTTGTTGAAAGCTTTCTTAACTGAGGAATCTTAAATGTGCAAATCTATTCATAGGTAACAATTGGACTATTATTTGCAAGAATTAAGCTCAAGATCATTCATATTTGCAAAGATAAAGTTTCTAAGTCATACTTAAAATAGTTTAAAGGCTTACAAGATAGAATTACCAAGAATTAGGACCAGGTCATGGTCTAAATCAAGATTACCCCTCTTTTCCTTAGATGTTCATAGGAAAGCAAGATCAAATAAAGGTAAATGAAAGATTGCTAAATCCCAACCTACTTCACTTATTCATGGTACTCTTATGTTCAATCCTTATCAAGGTATGGCTTGGTTAGGTGGATCTTACATTAATGTATCTTATCAAGTACATGACCTACCCCAAAATCTTGAGAAGTATTTACCATCTTTTACTATTAATGGTGGTGCCATAGCTAAAGAACATATCAAAAATTTCAAAGCTACTTTATGATTGTTGAATGTAGTTCATGAAGATATTACATGTAAATTGTTTCCATTTACGTTCAAAGATGTTGTATATGATTGGTTTCTTAGCCTTCTTGAGAATTACATCACCATTTGGAATGATTTTAATATAACTTTCATTTATCAATTTGGTAATATTAGTAATACTTTCATTCTTTATCATTAATTCACCACTATAAAGAGATATTTGAATGAGACCATTAGAGCATTTAATGATATATTGTATAAGATGTTTAATAGAACCATAGATCCTTATAGATATTATGAAGATTTGTATTTATAAATGTATAAGAATTCCTTAGATCCCATGACTTATATGTTTTTGAAAAGGTCTATTGTATTTATAAACACATTAGCCTTGGCCTATGTTGAAGCTGTAACAATCAATGAACAAATTCAGCCTCAAGGTTAACTTGCATATGTCATTCCCAATTTTAATCCAAATTTTATTGCATTAAATGTCATTCCTAATTACAATCATAACATTCCTACTTTAAATAAAACACCAATGTTTAATTGATTACCCCTAAGTCATGTTCATCATGGTGAAAACCTAGGATTCTTGAATAACACTACAAATGGATTTCATCCACAAGATCAAAGATATTTGGTTCCAATAACTATACATAATACTCAATTTCAAAACTCAAAGGCACCAAAGAATGAGAATAAATCCATACTCAAATTGGTTCAAAATATGAGCACTAATTTCCTTCAATTATAGAAGCAAGTAGGTAATGTTGGGGAAAACTCCAATAGAAATTACTCTTATCAAAGGTTCAATAGACCTAATAACTAGTTTCATAATGGTAAAAATAATAAAAATAATGAGTCATATTCTAACAAGAACAATACTGAGATTAATATTTATGATGTAGTTATAAATAAATATTGTAGGGTTCACAATACTTCAAAGCATGGTGAGTTGTATTGTATTGAATTCTTTAATGTTTTTGAATTGTTTCAAGATGAGATAAATACAAGTGAAAATGGACCCAATAGATAAAATACTATAGGTACAATGGCTCTTCAAAGTCATCTAAATTTACTGGTACAACCCTAATGGTGGAGACATTTGATTTTTCATTCTAAAGGGAAAATGAGCTTGATGATACTATAGAATAAGTGCAAGATTTTCAATAGTACCTAAAAAAGACTTATTCTCTAAGAAATAGGGAACAAAAGCAAAATTTGACAACTTCAACTCAACCAAATATCTTTTAAACTCCTTTAGATCCTATAGCTGACAACAATTTAGGGCCTCTAAAGGGAAATACCTCTAAGAATAATGTTGATACATCTAGTTCTTCCATTAGGAGTGGATATAATATATTTTGGGACATGAAAAATATTAAGGCTAACATCACATTACATGAGATAACTTCGATTACTAATCAAAGACACTTGTAACTTGAATATTTATCTAAGAAGCCTAGTAAGTCACCAAAGGATGCAAATGCCAATGTAGTTATGTAAAATAACAAGGCAAATGTTTCACTTTTCTTGTTAATAGTCATAATTTTTGGTAAGAATTTGCAAAAATATTTTTTAGACTCTAATTATTATATTAATATCATGCCTTAAGGTATTTATAATAAACTTGGTTTAACTCTAATTAAATATGATAGAGTTATTACTCAATTAGATAAATCAAAAGTTAAAGCAGTTAGAGAATTGTTGAATATTTATATGCAGCTTGCTACTATTCCAAGGATACAATAGTTTATATGCATCCAAGTGGTGGATATTCATGATGCTTATTAGATTCTTATAATTAGATATTTTATAAATTTCTTGAATGGTTACATGTCCATTGACTATTCACATATGTGGCTTCCATGGAAGGGAGTTCCCAATTATATCTATATTGAAAGAGAACCCCAGATGAATCATATGATTGAGTATAATTATAAAAATGAAATGGTTAACTTGGTAAATTATAATTTAGGATTTTATAATATTGACACTTCTAAGGTATGTGACTCTAAAGGTACTCATGATATGCCTGGAATATGGAAATTATATTTTGATGGTGCTAGATGTAAATCTAGTTTTGGAGTTGGAATTATTTTGATCAACCCCATTGGGAAAGAATTTAGTACTTATTATAGAATTTAGTTTTCATTTAATAACAAATTGGTAGAGTATTAAGATTTAATATAAGGATTACAATTTTCCATCAAGCATCAGGTCAAAAAATTGCTAGTCTATGGTGATTTTGAGCTAAAATTAATTAGGTTAGAAGTAAATATCGGTGTAAGTTATCCTACCTTAGGAATTAAAAATTTAGAGTTTCAGACTTGATATAATAATTTGATGCTTTTAATATTATCTCAATTCATAGAAAATAAAATAAGCTCTCTGATGAGATAGCCTCAGCTACAACTTATCTTATACTAGGTCAAGACTCTAAACTAGGAAACCTTAGTATTGAGTTGGTTTCATGTCCCTCAGTTCATGATAATATCAATGACTTGAAAGTATTCAATGAGGATCAATAAATCCTAGATTTCATGAACAACTTAGGATTATTTTTGTCTCACATCATTGATGAGGTCAATGAAAATGCTCTTGCTAAAAACAACATTGGTAACAACATTGTGTAATTGAGTGACAACAAAATTTCCAAAGTCATGATTTCCTTAGAAAGATTATTTAACATAGACAAACTAGCTGAAACTATCAAAATTCCAAAGGTATGTGGGACATATTATAATATAAATGACTTATGAACACAAGGTCAACCTAGCTATTTTATATTGGTACAACCTACACAAATGAAGAGTTGAGAAAATCTAAAGATTTGTTGACTAAGTATAAATATTTTATAACATGGTCCTATGAAGACTTAAATATATTTGATCCTAGAGTCATTACCCATACCATTACATTAAAAGAAATGTACCAAATTTTTATACAAAAGAAAATAATATTTAACCCTATCTTAGAGCCATTGATCTAGAAATAGGTCAAAAAGTTACTAGACACAAAAATAGTTTTTCCCATTTGACACTCCACTTGGGTAGATAACTTAGTATTAGTCAAGAAGAAAAATGGGGAAATTAGATTGTGTATATACTTTATAAATTTTAATAGAGCATCTAAAAAGGATAATTATACTTTACGTTAACTTGAAAAAGTTATTCAAATTGTTAGTGGTTCTGTTATGATGTCTTTTCTTGATGGTTTTTTAGGTTATAACCAAGTGCTGGTGAACAAGTAGGATAAATTAAAGATTGCATTCTCTACTAAGTGGGTCACTTTTTCCTATAAAATAATTCCCTTTGGATTAATATATGTAGGTGAAACTTTCAAAATAGATATGGATCATGCTTTCCAATGTCTCATAGGTAAGTACATTATCATTTGCATGGATGACCTTACTATTTTTTAAAAAAATAGGGAGGACCACATTATAAACTTATAATAGGTATTTAAATGACGTAGGAGGTATGGAATTTCTCTCAATCCTAAGAAGAGCATTTTTGTTATCAAGGGAAAATTATTAGGACATGTTATAACTAAAGAGGGGATTTATATATACCCCAAATGAGTAGATGTTATATCTAAGATAAAACCCCCTAATAGTATAAAAGAATTGAAATATTTCTTTAGGAAAATCAATTTTGTGAGCAAGTTTATTTCTAGTTTTGTAGAAATTATGAGACCAATAAATGATATGTTGAAGAAGGATTCCAAGGTTGTGTGGAATGAAGAAAAAAGTAAATCCTTTAATGATATAAAACAAGCAATAGTGAAGGAACCAATGTTGATAAGTCCTTATTTTTCAAAATATTTTTACCTTTATTCTTTTTCTTCTAGTCATACAATAGCTATTGTTCTAAACTTAGAAAATAGATGGATATGATCATCATATTGATTTTATGAGCACTAACATTAATAATCATAAGTTTAACTATTATCTAGTTAATAAGTAAGCATGTGCTTTAGTCAAGGTATTTAAGAAATTTAGGCACTATATCCTTAAGAATAAGGTACATGTAATATTTCCTGATCCTACTACTAAGATTATGCTTAGCCAATGTGAATTAGGGGAAATAAGAGGTAAATGGATGTCCATACTTCAAGAGTATTATCTTGAAATCAAAACCACCAAGCTGGTAAGATGTCAAGGACTAATTCAATTAATTTCTAACACCAACCCTAAATTAAGTATTATACAAGTGGAGCAATAGAGTTTTCAACCCAATGATTGGTATTATTCAATTTATCATTTAATAATCAATGGTACTTATCCTACATGGCTGATTAGAGATCAAATGAAAGCTTTAAGGATCAAATCAACACACTTCTTGATCAAAGTTGGAGTAGTTTTAAGGAATAATTATGAAGTAATATACCTAATATGTGTTTTTAAAGAGGAAGAATCAAAGATACTAAGTACTTTCCATGAAAATCTTGGAAGTGAATACCCATCTAGAAGGACAAAAAATCATAATATCCTCAGGGTTGTTTATTATTAGACTACTATCTTCAAAGATTCTCACAAACATGTGAGAGACTATCATCAATGTTTGATATTCAACACTAAAGAGCCAAAAGTTGTCATGCCATTAAAGCCAATTATGATTGATAATCCTTTTACTCATTTGAGATTAGTATTTGTGGGGGCGATCAACCCCAATTATTTAGAAGGACATAAGGATGTGCTCACTATTGTTAATTATTACACATAGTGGACTGAGGTAGTGGCAACCAAGAAATATAGGATGGAAGAAGTAATTAATTTCTTGGAGGAGAACATATGTACTAGATTTGGAATAATAGTATCTCTAATTTGTGATAATAGATTTTAATTTATATCCATTGAGATGACTGAGTGGTCATATGACAATAAAATTGTTCTCATGTTTTCATCAAACCATTATACTCAAGGTAATAGGGTCTCTGAATCAACTAACCAAAATTTGATGAAATCCATCAAGAAGTCTATTGCTGAAATACCAAGAACATGGCATAAATTGATCAAGTATGCCCTTCAGGTAGATAGAACTAGAGTCAAGCAAACTCTAAAGGCATTACCATTTCTACTTGTATATGGTCAATAAACTATATTTCCCATCACTCTCAAGCTACCAACCTACAAGTTCATGCTAGAGTACATGGAAGAGGATCATGAGTTTACAAATTCTAGGTTACTTGACATTATTCAAATGGAAGACACAAGATAAGAATATTTTTCCAATTTTATCAAACATAAAACCATAATTAAGAGATGGTTTGATAAGTTCTTAAAGATTAATGTGTTTAACTAGGAAGGACTAGATATCCTTTGAGATAAACCATCTAATCCTAAGGGAAAGTATAAAAAATTCACACCTTTATGGATTGGTCCTTATCAAATTATTGAGATACTAGGAGATAACACCTTCAAGCTCAAGGACTTACAAGGATCATAGTTTACTTTGTCAATAAATGGGAAATATCTCAAGTATTACTTCTCTACTATCCCACCTCAAGTCTACATGGAGTAATTTGTAACACTAATTAGAATTAGTGTAAGTAGGCTTAGTTTAGTTTACTTTACTATTCCTTGTTTGTACATAATGGATGCAAATATTTATTTTCTTTCTTGTTTTTCTTGTTGTGTGTTTTAATTTATTTGTTTTGTTAGGTAATTTCCAAAAATTTGTTTAAGACAATCCTCAAGCTCCAATATGCATTGTTTCTCAAAGGTTAAAAAACCAAGATTGTGGGTATGACTTCTAACCAATGGTTGATCATGGATTTTATAAATTTGAGATTGATCTTATGATTTGGAAAAATTGGTAAGGATTGATATCTAGGTTGGTTGTTCCATAAAATCATAACCCTTATTTTGATCCAAATATAGTTCTCATAAGGATTTCACAAATTGAGTGAAAGTTTGTGTTGGAAATATTGTCATTGATGTCAAAGGTCAAGCATTATTGGTGATAAAGGTCCCATTACATTTAATAATGTTTGTAATAAATATATCTTGGCTAATGTGTGTTAATATTAATGAATATATTTTTGGTTGCATATGAGACAAAAGAAGGGCCCATAGAGAAGTCAAAGAGCCATGGGGTAAAGACAAAAGAAGGATGGGATGTATTTTTCCATGAAGAGTCATCTTGGGGAATTCCAAGAGTCACCAAGTGAAGACAAAATATAAGGGCGAAATTTCTCATGAAGGGACACTTTGAGGAATACAAAAAGTCACCAAGATAAGGACAAAATAGGGAAGGATGTTTTTGCTCATGAAGGGTCACCACATGACTTTTCAAAGGCAAGGATATGAAGGGTCATACAATTTTTGCACCATTTTCCATGAGGATTGAAGGCTCATAAAGGGGGAAGGCCAAAGGTAATTTGGAAAGCTATAAATAAAGGCTTGTGAAGCTATTTGTAATGTGAGTGATAGAGGTTGATTTGATATTGTAATATCTAGCTTAGAAGAGCAATTATGAGAGATGAATATGATTTTTATTTATTATATCTAGCTTAGAAGAGCAAAGGTGAGAGAGAGGAAAGAGATGTTGTAATGAAATATCATTTGTTGATATAGCAACATTGAGAGATAGTTGTGTGGCATACACAAAGGGGTTGGTGCTCCTGTGGGTTGGTGATCACAAATTGTTGTTGTGTTGGTGCTTAGCAAAGGGGTTGCTGCTCCTATGGGTTGGTGCTCATGAATTGTTGCTATGTTGGTGCTCAGCAAAGGGGTTGGTGCTCATGTGGGTTGGTGTTCATGAATTGTTGCTGTGTTGGTGCTCAGCAAAGGGGTTAGTGCTCATGTGGGTTGGTGCTCATGAATAGTTGTTGTGTTAGTTCTCAAAAAAGGGGTTGGTGCTCCTAAAATTTGGTGCTTATGAATATTGTTTGGGTTGGTGCTCATTCATATACTTGAGATTGTTCTCCATGGTTTTTCCCACATTGGGTTTCCACGTTATATCTGGTGTCTCTCTCTATCTTGTGTGGTGTTTATTGTTTCAGTTTTATTACATATATTGAATGTTTGATTAAGTGGAATTTGATAAAGGGAAATTTTTATAAGATATATGATATACTGATTCACCCCACCTCTCAATATATCCTGTGATTAACAATTGGTATTAGAGCAGGTTCCTTTTGAAAAGTTTTAGAACTTGAAGGTAGACCGGGAAAGCATGATGGCTGAATCACATGAAGGATTTTATAAAAATAAGGCACCTTTGTTTGATGGGATGAATTATGATTTTTGGAGCATGAGAATGAATATTTATTTTATGACCCTTGGATTTGACATATGGAAAGTAGTGGTGGAGGAATATGAAGAGCCAAAGACATCTGTAATTACTCTAGCAGAAAAGAAGGCAAGTGAATGTAATGCTAAAAATTTAAATGCTATTTTATGTGGTTTATGTGAATCTGAATTTTTTAAAGTTATACAATGTAAATCTACTCATGAAACCTAGGTAAAACTTGAGAATATTTACAAAGGTGATGGAAAGGTTTAGCAAGCTAAGCTTCAGACTTTTAGAAGATAGTTTGAAAGTTTGAAGATGTCAGAAGAAGAAGATATAGAAAGTTATCTCTTATGAGTTGATAAAATAGTAAATCTGATTCAAGGTCTTAGAGAAATGTTGGAAGAGTCACTAGTGGTGAAAAAGGTTTTAATATATCTACCAATGAGATATGATGCAAAGGTTTCAACAATTGAAGAGATGAAGAATTTATCCAAGCTAAAGATGGATGAGATTCATGGTATTATCACGGCATATGAGATGCAAATAGAACAAGATAAACCCTCAAAGAGAGAAGTGGCTTTCAAGACATTAAAGAAATAGAAAGCTAAGATTCAAGAATCAAGTGATAGTTCCAGTGATGATGAAGATGACAATGGAGCACTTTTCATTTTCAAGACAAAAAAGGGAATAGGTAAATATCAAGGAAAATTACCTTTTAAATGTTTTAATTATGGAAAGATTGGACATTTTTAGCTAGATGCCCAAATAAGGGCAATGATGATGAAGAAGAAAATCCTATATCAAAGAAGAATTTTAGAGGCAAATCTAAGAAGGTATTTAAGAAGAAGAGCCTATATTCTAAGGATCTTAGCTCAGTCGAAGATAGTGGAGTTAGTGATTTAGAAGAAGAAGAGATTCTATTTATGGCCATACATGAAGGTGATCAAGAAGAAGAAGAGGAGGAAGCTAAAGTGAATATTGAAGGAGAAATCATTTGTGCCTTTGAAGAGTTAGAAGCTATTAAGAAGAAGAATCAAATATTGATGCGTTGGATCAAGAAAAATGAAAAAGAGTCAAAGGAAATTATTGATGATCTAATAGCGCACTTGGAAGAAGTCAAGAAGTATGAAGAAGATCTAATAGCATAGTTGGAAATAGAAAGAAAATAATGTGAAAGGTATGTTATTGAAATTGCCTCTTTAAAAGAAGATATTGAGAAAGCAGTCAATGATAAAGTAGTTAGTGATTCAAAATTTGAGGATAACACTAACATGTTGAATAAGATAATGGAAAGTCAAGAAATAAATTCAAAAAAGATAGGGATTGGATTTGAAAAGAAAAAGAGCTATGTTGAAGCTCTTACAAAAGAGGAAACAAAAAGTGGAGAAGTGAAGAATATAGAGGACATTTCAAATAGAGAAGGCTGGAGGGAACAAAGCTACAAAAGGCAATTAGGTCAGAGATATACAGATAGGTCTTATTTTTATGGCTATTGTTTTTATTGTAATGAATATGGTCACAAGAAATTAGAATGTAGAAAAAGAGCTAATAATTTCAAAAAGAAAGAGAAGGAAAGTTAAGTAGAGTCAAGCAGAAGCCACAACTCTTTTGCTCCTCTATCAAGCTTTGATGAAGAGACCATAGTATGCTACAAGTGTAACAACTTCAAACACATAGCTCAGTATTGTAGAAGCATGTTCAAGTTAGTCAAGAAGGATTAGAGTTTTAAAGCTCCATTCATCAACAAGAAGGATCAGAGTTTCAAAGCTCCATTCATCAAGAAGAAGGTTTAGACATGTTCATGGTAGAAGAAACAACCTAAAGATTCTATGATGGTTCAGATAGCTTTTCATGTAATAAATAAAGATCAGCCATGGTTCATTAATAGCGTATGTTTGAGGCATATGATAGGAGATAAAAGTAATTTCATAACTCTAAAGAATATCAATGGTAGCACAGTGAGATTTAGAGATAAAACCACTACCATGATAGCTATAAAATGTACTTTGAGTTTGGATTATGGTAAAACTAAGACTAAGACTATTTTATATATAAAAGGTCTTAAGCACAATCTTTTGAGTGTTAGTCAAATATGTGATCAAGGATACACATTAAAGTTTCATATAGAAGGTTGTGAGATTAGAAAAAAAGATTCAAATGAGTTGATTGCAGATGCTCAAAGGATAGGGAACAATGTGTATGTATTATTAGATATATTCTCAAAGGCATGATCAAAGGATACATTCAAATATCTACAAGATGAGTTGGGAGTAATTTCTATTACTTCTTGCCATTGATGTTTAGCATTAGTTGAGGGGGAGATAAGTGTTAGCTCCAGGTAGGCCCTTTGCCATTGATGTCAAAGGGGGAGAATAATAGGTATAGTTATAGGTGAAAAAATAGGTACAGGGAATAGGTATAGGTTGCTACAGTAAGGGGGAGTTACTGTATGTTTTCAGATGATAGTATGTGTAGGTGATAAGATGTGGCAATTTCAAGATGGAGGTTACCATCAATGACAAAGGGCGAGATTGTTGGAAATATTTTCATTGATGTCAAAGGTCTAACATTATTGGTGATAAAGGCCCCATTTCATTTAATAATGTTTATAATAAATATATCCTGGCTAATGTGTGTTAATATCTATTTAATATTAATGAATATATTTTTGGTTGCATATGAGACAAAAGAAGGGCCCATGGAAAAGTCAAAGAGCCATGGGGTAAAGACAAAAGAAGGATGAGATGCATTTTACCATGAAGAGTCATCTTGGGGAATTCTAAGAGTCACCAAGTGAAGACAAAAGAAGAAGGGCACAATTTCTCATGAAGGGACACTTTGAGGAATACGAAAAGTCAGCAAGATAAGGATAAAAGAGGGAAGGACATTTTTGATCATGAAGGGTCACCACATGACTTTTCAAAGGCAAGTATATGAAAGGTCATACAAGTTTGGCACCATTTTCCATGAGGATTGAAGGCTCATAAAGGGGGAAGGCCAAAGGTCATTTGGAAAGCTATAAATAAAGGCTTGAGAAGCCATTTATAATGTGAGTGATAGATGTTGATTTGATATTGTAATATATAGATTAGAAGAGCAATTATGAGAGATGAATATGATTTGTATTTTTTATATATAGCTTAGAAGAGAAAAGGTGAGAGAGAGGAAAGAGATGTTGTAATGAACTATCATTTGTTGAGATAGCAACATTGAGAGATAGTTGTGTGGCATACACAAAGGGGTTAGTGCTCCTGTGGGTTGATACTCATGAATTGTTTCTATGTTGGTGCTTATCAAAGGGGTTGGTGCTCATGAAATGTTGCTATGTTGGTGCTCAGCAAAGGGGTTGGTGCTCTTGTGGGTTGGTGCTCATGAATTGTTGTTGTGTTGGTTCTCAACAAAGGGGTTGGTGCTCCTACAAGTTGGTGCTTTCAAATATTGTTTGGGTTGGTTCTCATTCATATACTTGAGATTGTTCTCCATGGTTTTTCCCACATTGGGTTTCCATGTTATATCTGGTGTCTCTCTCTATCTTGTGTGGTGTTTATTGTTTTAGTTTTATTACATATAGTGAATGTTTGATTAAGTGGAATTTAATAAAGGGAAAGTTTTATAAGATATATGATAATGATTCACCCCCCCTCTCAGTATATCCCATGCTTAATAGTTTAAACTATTGGGACAAAGTCATGTTAGTGCATAAAGAACATTCCTACATAAGATGAAGTTTATGACTAAGTATGATTTCTTGAAGATCAAACATTTGACATAATCCCAAAATTTGGCTAATATTGGTTCCCAACCTTGATTGAAAAGATAAATATATCTCAAAAATAAAAAAAATAAGAGATTTATTAAAAATCCAAAAGTTGTCTAAGTAAAGGTTATTTAGGTAACCTCTATTAGGGTTATGGGTGCCTAGATGGTAGTGAAGTAAGGCCTATAATAGAGCCAAAGGTATTTCTTTTAGGGCTATAGATCTCTAGCTAGTAGCAGATCAATGTCCAAGCCTTATCTACTTATAAAACATGCTTTTGAATGAATATTTAAATATGATATAAGTCAATTTTAAGGATCAAAGACATGAAATATGGAAGTTTTTCACTAAATGCCATGGGAATCAGTTAAGGAATCAAAATCACACACACTAAACATGGCTAAGTTTTAGTTGTTAAGCCTATTTTTTCATGTGTAAGACTTCTTGTGATCATGAGTTGGTATTAATAATGGTACTTGATCATATATAATAAGTAATCTAGTTATTAGCTAAAACTAGAATATCTGAGTTCTAACATTTTGTAGTGTTTCCCTTAGAAGTCTCCATTTGTTGAGGTCAACATACCCCCATTTTTGAAAAATGAGGACCCTTGTTCAATTTTGTAAATTTCATTAGAAATTGATATTCAAACTTATCAAAATTGCCTTATTTAATATCATGTTTTATTCATCTCTCATTGACATGTTAGCATATTGTATTCATTTAAATTCATCTAATGTTGTTAATATTTGACTTATGTGTGTATAGGTTATAGGTTTAATGGAGTCTCAATTATGTGAACACTATTTGGGGTTTTGTACCTTAATGCTAATTGGACCCTTTATTTTAAATAACCCTTAGTCTCTTATTGATTAATTTAATCTATATTAAATCACGATAAAAACCTTAGTCTAATTATGTTTTTCCTAAGTTAATTTTTTAAATAAGATTCAAATTTGCATAGGTCAAATTACATGAGATTATTTTGTTATGTCCTAGACTTATTTTAATTTCTTATCCTAAGGTTTTAGTCATGTTTATAAACATGACCAAAAACTTAGTCTAAAAAATGTTTATGCTAGGTCCTATATTTCCTTAAACCCCTTTGTCTATTTCATTGCTCACATGAACTAATTAATGTGGGAGAAATTTATTATATTTTAGACTTAGTCTAGATTTCTATCCCTAGATTTAATTATATTTATTTATAAAAATAAAAAGTTAGGCTAAAAATTTATCCTATGTTCTTTATATTACCCAAGCCCTAACTTGTTTATTTTCATTGCCCACAAGAATGAATCAATGCCAATGTGAAAAGTGGAGGAATATTGGAGCTCAACTAAAATATCTAAGATACACAAGCACCTACCTAGGTCAAAATTCCAAAGAACTCATATCAAACATGAGAGTGAAAAGTGTCACCATATCATAGGTATCTCAAATATCTTACAATGAGAGAAGAGTTAATAAGTTAGGCAAAGTGGAAAATAACCAAGCACATTCAACCTCTTGGATTGAAATCAATGGATCTCGTTGAAATGTACAACAAATATCCAATAGTACAGGGAAAAGTTAATAAGTCAAGGTATTATAAAATAATATGAGAGTGATAAGTATCATAATATTAGTGACTTAGCCTAAAATCAAAGGTCCACATTCAACCTGATAAGATTAAATAGATCAAGATCAACATAGTGCATTAATCCATGAAAAAGAAGATTCAATGGTGTGAGATGAATATAAATTTTCAAAGAGCCCCAAATAAATGTGGTAGTGATGCATGTCACAACTGTGATGAATGGAACATAGATTAACTAATGGAGTTCAACCTCTTAGATCAAGATATATGGTGAGAAATGAAGCTAACTTTTCAAAGGGGCCAAATGTAATGAGAAGACATCATGTGGAACAAAGGTATAAAACTATAGAGTTTATTCATAGTAAGTGTAAAAAGTCTATGGAGCTAGTATGTGGCACATTCTTGAGAAGATCAAATAAAGATCAAAGATTGATGATGAAACTAGGGCTAGTGGACTCAATATAAGAATGATGAAGCATGTTTAATCAAGATGTGAGAGAGCATGATAAAGTGACATGTGTCCTAAAATGGACAAATGGTCATATTTTTAAATTAATTGATAATTTAGCACAATGGAGCCACATAATCAAGACAAGTTAGTTTAGAATATCTTGTGGACTCATAGGCATGAAAGGTATAAATGCGTGATCTAAACAAAATCTAGGGCATGAAGCTCATACTTCTAACTTAATTTCCACCATTTAAACTCTACATAAACCTCTAAAAAACCCTAAAGTGTATGAAATCCTTAATTTGTCCCTATTATCACTGTAATCGAGCTAAGGAAAATTGAATTATTCTCTACTACAAGATAATAAAATCAAGAACTGAATTATAGTCCACTAATGAATAATTTGATAAAATTCATAGTAATGGTGGATTGAAATACTATTTCAAATGAAGATTTAGAATTATACTTGAAAATAGATGATAAAGGTCATATTTTCAAGGATACTAAGTTCATCACCTCTACTTTAAACATAGGATACAATAATTGGTTAAAATTATTATGGATGATCAATAATCAACCAACCATCACCTAAGAAGAGGAGAAGAACCTCTCATCAAAGAGGTTATATGAACACATCATTGTAATTCAAATTACTAGTCTCCACAACAAAGCCTAAGGTACTCCATTGTATTTACATTCTTTCTCCCATTTTCAAGGAGACTAAAATAGATAAGGGCATGATAATTAATGAACATAATTTGAGAAAAGTTGTTTATATTTATACCATTGTATTTGAGTGATATTATAAGTTTCCTAATTCCCAAATTGACCTAGCCTCTATCAATTCTTGGGCTAAAGAAAAAAATTTGATGGACATCCTTTCCCATTGGTTAGATTTTTGAAACCAATTATTTTTAAACTTTAAGAAGAACATCCCTATTAGCCACTTTAGACCTGGGGTTAAAGTGATAATGATAATGTTAAACAAATTATGTGTAAATGTAACCACTATATATCTAAACCTAGTATGTATGCCCATACTCTACTTTATATTTGAAAATGAAATTATTCCCCCTTTGGGTGAAATAATCAGTATATCATTAAGTAAACAAATTTATGCAATTAGGCATAAGAAGAAAACCTATTTTTTCATGATGGCATATATCTTAGATGCTCTTTTTGTAATAATAAAGATCCTAAACTAGAGATAATGGTCACCCAATAAAACATAGATTATTTCATAGTATTATTCAAAGTTGCACATCTTTAATTATATGGACCACATTAAATTTATATGTGATTGTGTCTACCCTGCCCTAAGTAAATCCATAACTAGCATCCCAATGACAATAATTATCTCATTGATTATGAAATTTGTTGAAGATATGGGATATATATGAATAGGGAAAAATTGTACTATTATATTGGTTAAGGTAACTCAAAGTTCTCTCAAAATAATTGCTTATGTTACTGATAAGTTATCTGACCAAGAAATTCTATACCAACTATTTCATGGAATTGATGGTTTATGTAAGACCAAGAGAAAAAGACTCATTTGTAACCTCCCTATGAAAATTGGAAGGATTGTATTTAGACAATGGGAAAATATTTAAGATACATCAAAACATAGAACATCCTTCAACCTATAGATTGATGAGGTCAAGAAATAGGATCCTTATGGGAAAGTTAAGGAACATTTAAAAAACAAATTAATTATAAATGTGCCCTATGATCATGAGCTTGGTGCCTTTGACCTTATTTACACCAAGGAATCATCCAAATTTTAAGTAACCAAGATATTAAAATAACATAATCTAAGGCCTATGTCAATACTGGAGAGAAAGTAAAAAATGGATGATATATAGAAATTCGAACCTAGACAATATAATTTGATTAGTAGTGAATCCTCTAGACCTCTATTAGTTAATGGAAAAGCAAAAGTCCAAGTGGAGCATAGACCTAAAGAGAAAAGGACACATGATATAAATTATAGCTCATCAACTCATGAACTTCACAAAGTAGTAGAACAAGAGTTGTATTAGGAAGAAGTTCATATGATAACACTAGATCCTAATGAGACTATTGAGGATGCATTAAAAAGGCTATCTAATGATTATGAGTCAGATGATGAGGAAGACCAAGTTGAGGAAACAAAGGTTGAGGAAGAGAAGGGAAAAGAGAAAGTATTATATTTATTCCCTATTTACCATTATTCCCAAAACAAAGAGAGCTAAAGTGACTTTCACTAGTCCTCTAGGTGAAGTTAACTTATTCAGTGAATAAAACTTATTGTATGGTCCACCCATTCTAGAATGGTTCTTGTATTAACCTATATTGTATAAAATGCCTATTGTGCATCATTTGTGGGCTCTGATTGAAGGCTATCAACATTCTTATTCATTAATAAATGGAGCCCTAAATCATAGTGCTATAAGAAGAGGATGCTATAAGACTGGCTACACAAGATGACCTAACAACTTCATCATAAATAGAGGCATTATCCCCATAGGTGACTCAATCCATAGTTGGATTCAAATTTTACCCAAATACTAATAACTTGTTAAGGGTAATAATTAAAAATATCATGGCAGGTGGTGAGGAGATCACTTATCAAAAAGTGGAACCATTGACCAATATGACTCAAGTAGGAAGATTAAAACCTAAAGAAGATCCAATTTTTGAATATGTCTTAGAGTTTTTTTAAGAACAAACAAAATAATATAAGGTTGCCATTAAGGGCTTAAAACAATAAAAGAATAACTTGTATGAGCAATCTATTCTATATGTTCTAGAAGCTATGATCAATATGCTTGACGCTAGTTTGTATGATGTGTTCAAATCCTTGAAATCAATGAGGGCCAAATAAGATGTAGTGAGAAACTATGGTATTTTGTCCAAGAACCAAGTATCTCAATGGAAGAAATTCATTTAATAAGGTGAATTAATTGGTCATTATTTTGATAAAATATCAAATTCCTAATTTCATGACAGTCAGCCTAACCCACTTGAACATGTCTATGGTTGTATTGACAAAGAAAATAAAGTGTTTGAGTATATGGTCCAAGAGTATATAGGATCTTTTTGAGGATGGAAAACAATTAGAGATTAGAATGAGGGATATATTGGGGAGCATGATCACATACCAAAATACACTCGGCCCCATTAGTCTAATCATTTATGAGGAATTCAAGCCAAGGGATACTCAATTTATGTAGGAGGTAAAAAATCAAAGCCAAAAAAAGATAAACACTAATAATAGTAGGATATTAGACATGATACTAAGTGCAGAGGAAAATATTGGTGAAGCCAAGAGCATCAGAGAAGTGATAGATAGAGATGACAAGGACTTCATAGACTTGGTAGATCAAGAAGATGAGCTATTCATGGAACCTGTCATCAGCCTCAAGCTGATTGATGGGCAACATGAAAAGTTAATGAAGATCCAATAGAGAAAAGGGACCACAATAACAAAAGAGTCCCAAGGTGAAATTGGTTAACTTAGGAATATTATTTTATATAGGTTCATGTATATTTTTGAAAAGGAATATTCTTTTATAAAATAATGTGCAACTTTTTAAAGCACATTATTTATAGGTTAGTAATTTTAGAAAGTGTCTATTTCTAGAACTTTGTAGAAGAATATTTGTCCTTAATACTTGTACAACTATCATTGGACATGATTGACTAACATACTTTGTTTTATATATAAGGAGGTATTGTCATTTATAAAAGGAGAGCGAGTTTTGAGAAAGAAATATTATTGAAAATTTGTAATAACCAATACAAGCATATAATTTTGAAAAGATTGTCTCATTTTGTTTGTGTGATTACTATTATGGCTACTCTCTCAACTTTTTTGGTCTGATATTCAGATTTGAATAATTCTCAAGTATTCTTGATGTGCACCTTTTATATGAAAAATTTTCAATTTGTGATAATTATAGATTTATTAAAGGTTCTTTGGTTCATTTAATTTTCTTTTCTTTTCTTATAGATGTGTTAATGCTATTTTCTTGTAGGAGTGATTCTTTAAAGTGAATCTAGTTCTTATTTGTATTATTTTAATTTTCCTTAGGTGTTTTCCTAATGTGTTATAGGATTTGAGATTAAGATATTTCATGTCATAAATTGGTTTTAAGTGCATGTAATGAAGATCAACATCATTTTTCTTCTCTACCTTACCCTTCCCTTTGCTTTTTTTTAATTCAATTCACTTTAGTTTAGTTTCATTATGATATCCATTGTAGTTTATATTTTAGACTTATATTTGATCATAATTAATTTCACTTAGTATAGTCTACTTACATTTTCATAGGTTAGCTATTAGACCATGGTTGCTCCCAACAACCAAACTGTTACATTATAAATTTATGAAATAGTTCATGTACTTTATCATTATTCCACCAAAGATATCAATAATATCATAACCTATAACTCATGTAATGGATTCTATGAATCCAAAAATTAGAAGTGTTTCTTAAACACTCTAAACCACCTATGATACACTTTCAGGAATCAACACATCATATTTTCATGATATGCACATTGAAATACATTTGCATATATATCTTGGTTTACATTAAGAAAAACTTTCCATATATATCTTTAATACTTTCTACAAAAAGTAAGTGAGACCTTGTTTACATGAACAATTGATGGATCAGGTAAAAACTCTTCCCTCTCTTTGATCCAAGATAGACATAGGCATTACTACTATAATTTCATCTACACAGAGGCTGATAGAGGTATATATTAACTTGTAATTTTCAATTTTAAAAATAGACTTGTTTAAATTATTTTACTACATACTTGGGGTAATTATAACTTATGGGAGTGTATTGTGTATGTAGGTTTATCCTATGATATATGATAGTCCTAGTCAGATGATTAGTAGGGAAACTTTTCATGTTTTTCTCTTATTTCAAATTCATATTCAAACATTTGATCCTATCATTGACTTATTTGAGTGTCAAAAATAAATTTAGTAGGACCATGAGCTTGCAGTAAGTGCATGTTTAACTGATTTTTTATTATAGTTTAAAATTAATTGCTTAAAAATTGGTTGAATGTATTTTATGTTAATGTTTTAATAATACTTGTATTTAAATAGGTTTAGATGTAAGTAAATTATGAGTGTAGGACCCATATTCAAACCTTGGAGCAATCCAAGGCATTAGAATGGTCTCCATCTACTAGCAGGGCATCTCAAGGAGAGTCTTCTTCAATGAATGCAAAGAGGAGGATATTTGATGAATATGATTTCTTACATGAGATGTGTTTTTTTTGTATGCCTATATGGTAATTTATGCATTTTTCGCATTATATATGCATTTATGACATTCCCCCAACATTAGATACTATGTTGGTAGATGTAGTTTTTTGTATGCCTATCGTGACAATCTTTATATTATTGACATTATACACATGTGACTATAGTGTATGCCTATCATGGAAATATATCTAATTTATATTCAGTTTTAATTTAAAATATTATTGTATAGTGTTCTAGGTATTAATATGTGTGAGCAAATTAGTGTTAACATTAGTTAATATATTTACATATGAGAATATATTTGTTATAGTTATCAAAATTTATTATAGATTATGTGTCTATGTGACTCACTCATTAGATGAGTTTGAGAAATAATATTTAAGAGTATAATGAAGATATTGTAGGGATTTTATTAGTTGTAATTTATAGGAGTAGACTCTTAATTTATAATAGACCTCTTATATATACATATGTAATCATTGTGATGGATGCTAGTTAACAATATTTATTTTTCATGTTAATCTATTAAAAATAATTCACTATAGTCTTTTAGATGAATTATTTTGTAAGTAAAACCTCTACCCATATTTTCATATATTTAATTATTGTACTGATGAATCTAGCATTACTTCTCCTAGCCACTGGTTGGATTGGACCCTTGAAATCAATACATAATTTCACAAATGATGTTAAGGTTAGTACAAGACACATCTAATAATTTCATCTCTAACATTGGGATTTCCTATTTAGTGGCA
Organism: Torreya grandis; assembly: GCA_037957365.1. Classification (NCBI taxonomy): domain Eukaryota; kingdom Viridiplantae; phylum Streptophyta; class Pinopsida; order Cupressales; family Taxaceae; genus Torreya; species Torreya grandis. The sequence continues at coordinate 324,231 of JARHVA010005075.1, forward strand.
TATATTTCATGCCTTAGCATACTTATGAGTACCTTAAAACAAACTCGACCACCATAATCCTTCAAGCATGATTTTATCTATAGTGCCCAACCTATAATTATGTCATCTTGTATCTCCATCATAGGCCTCCATTATGACATAATCTCTTTCATGTTGTACTAATACTCTTATAAACATAAAATATATACCTTTGTTATATAATTCTCCTTATATTAGAGTGAAGAGGAATGCTTGAATGAGTAACTCCTTACACTCAATATTTTTGTATATATATAAGAATTCTCATATTGCTATAAATTTATCCATATTGGCCGTATATATGGGTGTGAACTTTATATAGGTTTTAGGGAAACTCAAGGATTTATGTATGTGTAAAAACTTAAAATAAATCAACCAAATATAGGTCTCTAATAGATTGATCTCTCATTCTCTCATTCTATCTTTTTATGTCTATAGGTCTCTAGACCTAGTTGTTGCTCCAATAGGTCAATTTCTCAAAATAGAGCTTATAGCTATTTAAAATTATATTTATAGTAATATTTTATAAATTTTAACATATTTTAAACCTTACCCAAATTTATATAACTCAAATCAACCAAAAAATCATCTTACCATATGCACAACTTTCTTAAAAATGATATTTTATAGGTGTATATAAAAATAGTCCTTTGTACATAAAATTTCGAACCTATTTTCAACCCAATGATACTTTCAATAAGTTATAAGATCCATCCCCAAGATTATCATAAATTTTAAAAGCTTATTATTTAATTTTTTGAGTCTTAAAGGTGTTTTACTCATGAAACCCTTACTTCAGTTTTACTTAGAATTTCTACAAGTTGTTATTTTGATGCTTCCTAAAAAAATGACAATACTAACATGTATAATTGTGGGATTAGATAATATATAGGATCATTTTATTTTCCTCTAATCAGTCCCGATTGAAAAACCCACCACCTATTCTGGCCTTAAGAATGTCCTTCATAATACAAGAAAAATGTAATTTTTTATCCAAAGTTCAAACATGCAGAAAAAACTTATAATTCATTTATAAAAATAGTGAGATACATATCCTACATATTTAATCCCTATAATCACACCCCAAATAACTTATATGGAACCTTTAAGAGCAATCTATTTGATAAGTTGTAGTTAGGGGTCCAAAAATGCAACTTTTTGGCATTGAACAAGCAACTTATTGAGATCCAATTGTTATTTATACCTTTGGGACATCATAACAATAATATATCACTTATATCATGTTTATCTAGTAAATATACATATTATCACACTATTACAACATTCAAATCCACCTAGAAGTGTATTTTCACTACTGTTCTAGAGTGTAAAAACACTGATAACAAATGTTGTCAAAGTTTAAGTTATGGTTGCCAAACTATGGTTTCAATGATTATTAAATAAAAAATGACACTACCAACACATATATGGTAATATACCATATAATACTAGGTTTTGGCCTCCCATCAATCCTAATCGATAAACCTACCACCCATTCTTGCCTTAGGAACACCCTTCCCAATGCAAAAAAATGTAATTTTTTAGCCTAAGTTCAAACAAACATAAAATGAAACTTGTAATTAATTCACATGAAATTTAAGATCCTTCGCATTCCTATTTAATATATATAATCACAACCTGATCACTCATCTATAACCTTTGAGAGTAATCCATTGGATAAGTTACAGTGAGGGGTCCAAAAATGCAATTTTTTGGCATTAAACAAACAACTTCTTGAGATCCAACTACCATTTATGCCCCCAAGACATCCACCTAAAAATATATCAATTAAATAACATATATATATTCAAATTACATGTTATAACACTTCCATGATGTTAAAATACAATCAAAAGTGCATTTTTACTACCATTCTGGAGTGCGGAAACATTGATAAAAAATGTTGTCAATGTTTAAGTTGTGATTACAGAACTATGGTTTAGATGATTCTTGACTAAAAAATAACAATAAATATACATAAAGGGGGTGGATAAAATATAATACCAGGTTATTGGCCTCCCATCAAGCCTGATTGACAAGCCCACTACCCATTTTAGCCTCAAGAATGCCCTTCTCAATACAAGAAAAATGTAATTTTTTAGCTTAAATTGAAACACGCATAAAACAAAAAATTTAAGAAATTTAATGAACCATTAGATCCATCCAATCTTTAATACCTATAATTTCACCTCAGATCACTTAGGTGGTACCTTTGATAGAATTTTTTTGGATAATTTGTAGTGAGGGGTCCAAAAATGCAACTTTTTGGCATTGAACAAGGAACTTCTTGAGCCCCAACTACCATTTCTACCTCTATGACCTCCACCTAAGAATATATTGAGTTTATCCTATCTATATAGTAAAATTACATGTTATCACACCGCCATTATTTTTAAATCCACTTAGAAGTTCATTTTCACTACCATTCTAGAGCATGAAATACTGATAACAAATGTTGTCAAAGTTTAAATTATTGTTACAAAATTATGGTTTCAATGCTTCTTGAAAAAAAAATGACATTGAAAACACATCCAATAGGTGGATAATGTCTAATAATAGGTTATTTCCCTCTCATTAGGCTTGATTGACAAAACCACCACCCATTGTGGTCTCAAGAACACCCTTCCTAATACAATAAAAATGCATTTTTTATCCTAAGTTCAAACACATTTAAAATGAAACTTGTAAGTCATTTCCACAAACCATAAAATATTTACCATACCTATTTAATCCCTATAATAACTACCTAAATAAATTAGGTGTAACCTTAGAGAGAAAATAACTGGACAAGTTGCAGTGAGGGGTTCAAAAATGTAACTTTTTGGCATTGAACAAGCAATTTCTTGAGCTCCAACTACCATTTATATCTCTTGGACCTCCACCTAAGAATATATCACATAAATCATGTATAGATAGGTAAATTACATGTTATCACACCATCATGATGTTAAAATCTAGCTGGAAGTGCATTTTCACTACCATTCTAGAGCATGGATACACTAACAATAATTGTTGTCAAAGTTTAAGTTGTGGTTATAGAACTATGGTTTCAATACTTTCTGACTAAAAAAAGACACTACCAACATGTATAAGGGGTTGGATAACATATAGTATAGGTTCTTAGCCTCTCATCAAGCCTGATTGATAACCCCACCATCCATTCTAACCTAAAAAATGCTCTTCTCAATACAAGAAAAACGAAAATTTTAGCCGAAGTTCAAAAACATGTAAAATTAAACCTGCAAGTCATTTCTTAAGATTCAATCACATTGAGCCTAAGGTTTGATCATGTATAACTTGAGATTATCTTAGATTAAATAATATATAATTCTCTACTGATAGTGCAAACCATGTGAAGGTGGAATATTATCTAGCATCAATAATCTACAAAAACTTAAAAATAAGTAATTAAAAATGAAACTCATATGTACTACCTAGAAAATAAAATATATTTGGTAAAATTGATTAAACGTACATTTGAAAATTAAACATACCTATGTATTTCAATCCAATGAACCATTAAGATCTATTCTAACCTTGATAGTATTAAGAATAACTTCATGGTCTAACTCTTAAACTTTTCATAGTTTCTTATTTAATATCCTCCCATGATATTTTTCTAATTCAATATTCATTGTAAGAATCAAATTTGAATAGTATAGTATCTTGATGTTTTTTTTTAAGATCTTAAAATAACCATTTATCCAAATATTTTATAGGATATCATCAAAACTAAGTTCCATTGACTACAACTAACCTAGTGGGATAGTCAATGTTTTCTCCATCTATAACTAGGGAAGTCAAATTTTTCTCTCTCTACACACTGACACAAGTAGTAATCAGTTCCCTCTTCATTATTCTCATCTTAAATAACTAAAAATACATGCCCTATATCACAAAAAACTATTTTTATCAATAATATGAAGACATATATTAAGAATAAATTGTACATAATAAAAAGTATTATACCTGGTTGCATTAGATCAGATACATGGTCAAAGTCATCGATGATGTCATATTTGTAAGTTTCAATGTTGTTGGAACCTGATATGTGTTGATTGGAATTAGAGGTTTTAAACTCTAATCATCCACCCACTCTCATTACTCACACTCATTCTAAACAGAGTCCACACCTACAAAATAAAAACATCCCAAGTGTCTCATATGACTAGCCAAAAAACTTACATTTAAGATACAAAGTGAGTAGATGTCACTTGAACCCATTAGAGTCATACAATCCTAATACTTTGCCAATTATTATTTATCCATTAACCAAAAATGTCTATGAATAAGATAATTTAGATGAGCACCATGACACATGTTCTCATAACACTATTCAACCAAATTTTTTGTATTTGTCAAATGAACACCCTCTTCAAATTTTAACTCCTCCCTTACAATATCTCTTTTTACACATGATCTAACACCATCATTCTCCCCTTTTACATGGATATCCTTGGTGAAACTATAACTATTTTCTACACCAGTGGTAACATGCATCCTACTCAAATAATAAAACATATATACATTTTTGAATTGTGATTTTCAATTGCTTGACCATATATAATGTTGATTGAAAGTAATGTTCCTATAACTCAACTATTCATAAAACTTCTAAAAACAACCTTGAAAAAACTAGAAACAATGTTATTGGTAATCAATGATATATAATTTTTACTCCCTTATTATTTCCTATTGTTTCTATATACTATCAGGTGCATGCATGAATGTTATACACATGAATATGGAAACTTGTGATGGGTTGTAATACTACAATTAAACTTCTATCTAAGGTTTGAATGTATAATATTTAGAAAAATTAACTACTAAAACAATTGAACCAAGATGTAATTTATCCTTTCTTATATTTAAATCTTCATCCCACCCCCTATCCCTGTGTGTGTGCCTTGTATAGTAATAAACAATATTTTCCCTAAATTTGATGAAAAATTCAAAAAATAGGTATATTTTCTGTAACAAGCTCACACCTTTTATATTATTTTCCATATTTTAATTGATAAGTCACTAATTTATATTTGATTAAACCAAATAATTATTTTCTAATTGAAGTTTTAATATCCTCATGGATACATTTTTTTAATTTTGGCAATCTATCACAAATGCTGAAATTTCTTTTTAAACATTATTTATTATAAAATAATTGTCCATCTGATCTTTTGAAAAAGATAGTTGTAATAAATTATCTATCTAATTTTGGTAGAAATTAAATTCCACACTCTTTAAAAATGTTTTTAGTATGCAAATTACAATTAATAGGGCAAAAAACATCATAGTGCATTGAGAATTCAACATGTTGCCTACAATAATAAGTGGTGCATGTGTGATTTATTTTTACATAAAAAGGTTTGGCCATCTCAAAATATATTTGACAGATAGAAATATGTGGATGTTTTTTAAAAAAATTGTAATAAAATTATGTTTTATTCATATCCAATAAATGCTTTTGATGTGGTTTACGATTTACAAGAACCAAATCTTATTTTCACTACATATCTTTAATTTGTGAAACTCTTGTATTGTATTTCCAAAATTGAATAAATAACTCTTTGAGATTATTAGCTATAACCTTTTCATTTTGTGGAAGTATATCAAATAATGCCCAAAGCTCATTGGTATTAGGTTCATTAAGTATTTCACATCTTTCAATTTCTTTCATTAATGTTTTTTGTTTATATTAAGTGTTTGACTTGTTTTTGAAACCACTTATTTTTTCCTTATTTGATCACTTACTGCACAAGTTGTAAGTATACACTAGGAAACATTACAATCTTGGGTGCATGATTTTGGGCCTACATTATGATATTCATCATGTATATTTTAAATAATTTCATTTTTTTCAACATCCATGTTATATTTTATTAGTCCTAATGTGTACATTATAGGTCTCATCTTAATCAATTTTATCAATGAAACAAATAATTGACATCTTTGACTATCATAATCTAAATTATGAAAGAAAGTATTCCAAATTTGTTGAGTTAGTCTTCTTGAATGGTGATTAGACATTTTATTGTGAATTAGTTCTAAAATATTTTCATCGACTTCAATTAAGTACTTGTTTTTTCTATGCACAATTATTGGAGGTATTGTTAATGGTGGAATTTATTGAGATGGTGTTTCAAAATCATTATTACTTTCATTGTTTAGATGTGGGATGGAATTTCATTAGTTGTTTATTTATTAATTATATGTTTCCATGAAATTTTCATTATGGTTAGTTTCATCATTATTTATTTTCATCCAATTTTCTTCATTTATGGGGGGGTGAAGGATCATCATAGACTCATCATCAACAAAATAAAAAAACTCAAAAATTTGAATGTAAACATCCAAAATTATCTAATTCATTGTTGTCAATTTCATTATTATTAATTTAATTATGGTTAATTTCATTATTATTAAATTAATTATGGTCAATTTAATAATTTTTTAATTCATTATTATCAATTAGCTCATTATCTATGGCATTTGGTTCATCAAGATTACGGTTTATACCTTGTCCACCATAAAGTTTTTGAATTCATATCTTGTTTTTCTCTCTCAAATCTTCTAATTCCTCTAATTTTTTGTTCTTAAATATATTCCTCTTCCTCAAATGTGATCTGTCAGCCATCAAAGGATATTTGACAACTTTAAAACGTGGGGTCAAGTACACAAGTAGTGTAGGTCTCACAGAAGTATGCAAAGAGTCTTTGTGGGGACATAATTCTCTATTTGCATTAAAAATAGATGTTGAAAAGTGAGATTAGTATATAATAACAATAATAATGTGATCGCATTATATAATGTGATCAGGTTATTACATAACTTAATTGTATTATTTATTATACTAGGTTTTACTTCAACATATATATTGAGAAGCATATATTAAGAATAACGTGACCGTGTTATGTAATAATGTGATTATGTTATTATTAATACTTAGTTGGGGTTAAATATTGACATTAAGAATGGAGTGTTATCTATATTAATAGTAATGTAATCATTTTATTATATAGTGTAATCATGTTATAATTAATATAGATTAGGGATTATGGATTAAGGGATTAGTGTATAGGGTTTAGGGATTAGTGATTATAATTTATGTTTTAGGGTTTAGGGTTTACAGAATGTAGAGTTTAGGTTTAAGGGTGTATGTAAGATCTAATCTCTCTATGCCATGTGTGAACCTAATTTTTACTATAAAGGATGTTAATTTGGACTAAATTGATTGGTAAATAGGGAAAAATTTTGGTTTATAATTTAGGGTATAGTGTTTACGGATTAGGTTTAGGGTATAAAAGGTCAATAAAAAAGATAATTATTAGTCTAAATTATGTTAATTTGGGATAAAATGATTAGTTTAGGGTTTAAAGAATTTATATTTATGGTTTAAAGTTTAGGGATTATGAACTTTAAGGATTAGGGCTTGGGGTATAAGTTTTAGGGTATATACAGTACCATCATGATAACAATTCGGGTAAATTAGAGATGATCAACCCAAAAATCACATTTTATAATCATGTAATTAGGTTGAAAGGGATTGAAATATCCCTAATTTACTTCAAATCAACAACAAGATAGGTATTTCAAAGGCTAAGTTTTGGCCATAGGTTTAAAAAATGTATTTAATGACATGTCACGATAAAATTGGTTATATCATAAGGCATGTATGTTTGTGGAATTTAGTATGCATTAGGGCATATGGATTAAAAATTATGTTTTAGGTATTAGGGATTAGGGCATAAGGTTTAGGTTTAAGGACCTGTATATAATATCTAATCACTCAATGCCATGTGAACATAATTCATAATACATATGATGTTAATTATGATTAAATAAATTGGTAAATAGGGAAAGCTTATGGTTTACAATTTAGGTTATATGGTTTAGGGGTTACGTTTTAATGTATATATGGTTTAGGGTACATAGGGTCAATCACAAAGATAATTAAGGACAATTTGAATCACTTAAACCCATTTGTGACTATAGAATGTGTTTCTGGGTTGTCATTATACTCCATGTCATCATGAAAATTGAATGAATTAGTCAAATGCGGCAATAAAATGTGTGATTTAGGCCAAATTGAGCCCTATGAGCTTAATTCTTAGTATAAATGATGTTAATTTGAGCTAAAATGATTGGTTTAAGGTTTAAAGAGTTTATGTTTATGGTTTAAAGTTTAAGGATTAAGATATTTAAGGATTAGGGTTTAGGGTATAAGTTTTAGGGTATATAAGGTACAATAATGAAGGAAATTGGGGAAAATTTAAGATCCTTTAACTTATATTTATGAGTGAATAATATGATTTTGAGCTCAATTATCCCCTACATAATCACATATTGAGTCAATTAAGTCAATTTTGGTCTAATGAATGATGCAATTTTGACTAAGTTCATCCCTATGAACCTAATTATTACTATATAGAGATGATTTTAATTAGGTCTAAATTCATTAGTTTAGGGTTTAGGGTCTACAATTTACAGGGTTTGGGGTTTAGGGATTATGGATTATGGATTAAGGTAAATAGTATAGAGTTTAGGGTTAAAGTTAAATAGTACAGGGTTTAGGGTTTAAGATATTAGATATAGGGTCCAATCACTAATGTAATTAAAGAATATTTGAGCTTCTTGTTAACCTATTTAGGATAATTACCTTAATTTTTACATTTTTGACAAAATTAGGGTTAGTTAAACCATGCATATATTTATTACATATTATATAATCAATTGATCCATAAAATTGGTTTATGGGATCAATTTTGCCCATAGAATTCCCCTAATTACACAAATTGATGTTTTAGATCAATTCATGATAGAATTAAACTTTTAATGTTACCCAGATCATATCTTCCTCTTTAAGGGTTTTAAATTAGCCTCAAATTCCTCCTCGATTAAATGAATACACTTTTGTTTAACTATATATGACATGACATTAGGGTTAATTTCACTCCAAATCACATCATATATAATTTAAAATATTCTGACATGGCTCATTTTGACCCTAATTACCTCCATAATTTAACTAATCAACATTTGCATTCATTAGTTGATGACTTCAAGTTTATTGATCTGAAAACCACATTTTATACATGTAGAACTTGTATATAAGTAAATATTGTCTCTTTGATTCAATTGAGTTAATGAAATTTAAGATTATAAACCCCCAAATCAAATTTTAGAGTCATGAGATTAAGTTTAAACGACTTAAAACAACCCCAATTTAATTCAGAGGCAAAGCTAGATTGGTATTCCAAAGGCTAAGTTTTAGCCATAGGTTTAAATAATCCATTGTATGACATCTCATGATAAAATCAGTTATATCATAAGGCATGTATTTTAGTGTTATATAGTGGGGATTAGGGCATAGGGCTTATAATTTATGTTTTAGGGATTAGGTATTAGGGCATAAGGTTTAGGTTTAAGGACATGTATATAATATCTAATCACTCTATGCTATGTGAACCTAATTATTAATTATTTTCACTTAGATTTCACCCATTTAAGAGATTCCTAAAACTCCTCATCCAAGTGGCACAATGGAAACATATCTCTTTCTATTGGTGACAATTTTGTTGAGATGAATCTTTAGAAGGGCTAGTTCCCTTGATGTAGTCTTTGAAACACTTCCTTACATAAAAACTTTTGGATGAAAAGGGTTAAGAAAAAAACTAAGAAATATAAAAAAGGGTGATGAAAAAATATTATTTCTCATCCAATTTATTTAAATCTTACCACTTAGAGTCAAACAAGACTTCTTTTACACAAAACTCACAATTCAAGTTGCATTGTCACATCAATGTTTCATAAGCTAGGTTCAAGAAGGTATCTAATACTTCAGAGAGAAATGAATGATTAATTAATATAATAAAATGATATAACACTTCTAATCCATATATAAACTTATAAAATAACCTAAAAAATATAGATAACAATTTCTCTTCTACATATTTAGTGAACAATCAAGGATAACATGCTAGAAAATATACTCTTCTACTAGTCAAGACCAATAAGATTGCACTAACACTCAATTGAACAACATGTGAGTAGTAAAAATCACTTTTTTATTTATTCAAGAGTAATTCAAGTAAAATTTTTGATATGGTTTCACCATTAACCAATTGAGGATGCTTAAAAGAGCCAAAAGAGTCAATATTTATAGCCTTTAAGAGAGAAATAAGGCAAAGGAAGTCCAAATATCACTTGGACACTTGTAAATTATAGAAAAGGAGTTAAAATTTGAATTATAAAGATGCATGGGATTAAACATGAAATTTAAAGAGGTCCAATTGTTTAAGGTCATGAAACCAATGAAAAGTCTCACAAAATTCCTTATCTTGGCTAAAAAAACTATCTTCATCATTTGGAGCTATTTAAACATCCCACCACTTACTAGGGATAGTTATGATGATTGGTATAAGATGTAATGCATTAAATTATTTAATTTGATACATTGGTTTTGATATTAATCATATAGAAACTCTTAGAAGGAATCCATCACCATCTTCAATCTAAAAAACTTCATTTTCAGTAACCCCTCACACTTGGCCTCTAAATTTGCTTTAGTTTTCCATGAAAATTCATGGGAGGAAGTTAATGACACTAGTAAAGGCCCTCCATAGCCTTAGAGACATTATTAATTATTTAAAAAGGGGTTCACTTGGAGTTTTAACCCTTCTCACCCTTATGTTTACTATGCCAGTTTTGACTAGCTGAAAGGAAGGTAAATTTTTGAACACTTAGAATCTTTTTCTAAAATAAAATTTCCATAGGGAGTTATTATAAGTCCTAGTATTCCACCCAAACTTTCTTTAACTTTATAAATCCTCATGTAGCCTAAAAAACATAAAAAATGGTGAGAAACACCCTATTTTTCATGTTGTCTATATAATTCCATACAACTCATTTGTAGGGGGGAACTTGAGGGAGTATTATCCATGATCCAATAGTTTTAATTTATAAAATATGCCTTTATATTAGCTTCTTAACTCATTTTACACTTTGGTTCATAGCAAGGGCTTTGGTTATTTTTTAGTCTTAAGGTTGGTTCATAAAAACCCAAAGTCTAACCTACCAAAAAAATCTCAAAATATGATCTTTAACGAACCTATTTACCTCCCTAACTCCTTTATTTCCCATGCAAAACTCTAGAAAATATCTAAGCATTTGAACACACCCCTTTAAGCTAGATTCTACCATTTCTTTAGGTTTGATCCCTCTCTAGTCTAGAAATGGATTCTCAATGTGTTTATATGAATTTTATGAGTTAAATAATGTGTATATACACCCTTATTAACTAAATGTATCACTATTTGGCACTAGGCCTTCCCAAATCCTAATAGGTCTATTAGGCACCTTGATGGACTTAGATGTTAGGACTGGTACCTCATGGTTGTATTGGTCTATTACTAATATTTAAATCCAATTTTAGATCATAATACCACTATATAACCTTTCAAGCACCTTACATCATCAACATCTTTCATTCACCAACTAGAGCTAGTAGAAACCTTGTCTAGTTAGATTGTGTACAAAGGGAAAATGGGTACTTTGAGAATTTTTAGATTTATACATTTATTATTATCCATTATTTTAATTATCTACACCTAATAATATTTTTATTTAGGTCCTAAAATCTTTACATCAAGTCTCATACCCATTCTATACTCATCAAGTCACTTTGCCAAACTCTGATTTTCCTAGACTGGCTGACCTTTGAGACAAAATAGAGAGATATATACCTTATTTATAAGGAAAAAATAATATTTTTGGAGATATTAAAATTCATAAGGATGATTTTTACCAGATGGTTGTGTCTAATTCCATTATTTATATGTTTAACCATCTCCGTTTCCATAAAAAAGGCCTCAAAAGGGGTTGTTTTCCTACATTTTTCTCAAACCCTCTTAGTAATGACCATTATAAGTCAAAAAAATACCTATAGGTGGTTTAAAAATGTTTCCAATTTTAAATTAATGCTTATTAAGATTTTAAATCTCTTAATTACCCATTTCCTTTTGAATTCTCATACTTGCCTATTGAGAAAAAAAAGGTTTCCAAGCTCCTTATACAGAATGTTGCCACTTAGACTAAGTAGGGAATGAATATGATCATTTTGGTAGGATTTTGAGCTCATATAAACATCTTAATACTTTTATTTAACCATATTACCTTGATTTTAACCTTTACCTTTTCCTTACCTCTCATGTTCATGTTATCACTTAGACTGCCAAGTTATACCCTTTTGTAAGACTAAGAATAGGAGTCTTAAGACCTTTTAGATGTCTTATTTCAATTATTACCTATTACTCATGACCTAATAATATTTTCCATTGAGGTTTTAAATTTCCTTAGATGTCATCCAAATTTATCTTTGAAGTTTTAAATGCATTACTAGTTAAACTGGGTACCCTAACTGAGATCTTGATTGAGAACCCTATTGTAGGTCTACCTATAAGGATTTTGTAGTTTATTGATGCAATTAAGTGATGAAAACATCCTATTTATATGACCTTGATAAACTAAAACATTCTATGTCACCTTCACTCATCTTAGGTTACCGAAGGAAAATCATAACTCATGTGAATACCTCTGCTTGCATCAAATCACCGTTCTGACATGTAGGTGCATATTTGAGGCTTTAGAGGTGATATGAAAGTGGTTTATAGGTAATTGTGAGATAAAATTTATTTATACTTCATGGGTTTTAAATTTATCATATTCACTTCCTAATATTCATCTTAACTTTGAAAATTGAATCTTTACTCTCTAGTTGAGAAACTTCAATATTAACCCTACCTATATGTCAATATAGGGGTATTATGAATTTGATTGTGATTTAAAAAATATCCTTGGGACACATTATGATGTCACAAAATTCATATTCCATCTTAGACTCACCTATAAGCCTTGTTTAAACTCAATTTTTTCCTTTCTTCCTTGACTAAGACACTTTTTCATAATACCCTGATGTAGGTCATCATAGGGCTTGGCTAGGGTGATTATGGTGAGAAAATACCTTCATAGGTTTCTATATAAAACATATAACACTATCAAAAATTTAAAATCACCTTAGATTGGTTTTAAAACATCCAAACCATGCATAGATAACTACTTCTTCAACTTATCTATCTGATTGGACTAAGACCCTTATAGGTTACCATTTTTCATGCCTAAGGGGTACATGTAGGTAGCCAAGGGATAGATAGGACTCCATCTCAACCCTTTCTTGATGCCTTTATTTACATATTGTCTCATTATATTATTCTATTCATCTCCTTCATAGGGTTATGCTCAATATTTCTCCTCAAGGAAACAAAGGCCATTCACCACAATAGGCTTGTAGACATCATTGAATCTTTTTAGTGGGTTCATAAGCATATTTGAGGTTTTCCAAAACCATTTTCCACTAATATTTTCTAATTAAAACTTGATAGGGTTATTTTAAAATTGTAGGGATACAAGTTTCACGCATTTATATGCCTTGAACCCTTTATGAAACAAACTATATAAGGTCACTCAAAACCCATTGACCTCTATTTTACTCCTTTAGGGACTGAATCCCTAAACTCAGTCCTTGACCCTTAGATTGGTTCCATACTTATTTTTGTCTTTTAGGATCTTTTTAAGGTCTATCATGACTTTCTTGTTATCTTGAGACCTCAAGTAGATATTAAATTTTTTTTATCTCTTTCATACAACACCTTAACTCCATGCTCATCCACATGTAAGTGGTTATTTTAATGCTTAAATAATGGATTGAGTGTGGACAACTAGAAACCATTAATGCAAATTAACCTCATATACCGTTGATAAACCTAAAAATTTACCTCAAGTATAACCAATTAGTTATAACACATATTCACCTCTCCTTACACCAGCATGATGTTAGCAAATGGTCTTGTGGGTGCACATTAAGCAAATTATGTAGGCAAAACAATGAAATGTGGTAAAAACATGATTAAATAGATTATAGATAGCCCAAAATGCATTCTCCTTCATAAAACATGTGATCTCCATATTTTTTACCTTGTAACTAGCTTTAGAACACTTGATACAACATGAAAATCACTTACCAATATGTGAATAGAGCAGATAAAAGTGTCAAATGGCTACCTTAGCATGGAATGGGAGCATATGATGAAACTTTTCACTTACCCAAAAATTAAAATGGACTTAATTAAAATAATAAAGTCTTGGATCATATAATACATTTCCATTACAACCTCATAGACATGATAGACCATCTTACACATGACACTGCAACTAGAATTATGCAAAGAGTTGACCATGGAGGGAAACGAGCTAGTAAGCAATCCAAGAGGTGACAAGTGAAGTCTAAACATGAAAATAGATTGTCACATGAGATATAGGATTTTATAACACCATTTCAAATATGTATGAGACACTTACTGGAGAAAACACTTAACAAATAGAGGCACTCTAACTGAAACTACACATGGTGACACCTGCTTACATCATGGGCTAATATACTAATCCAAACATCATGAATAATTAAAAAAATAATGGATACCATCTAATAATTAATCCAACATAATTTGGATCCAACATAACCAATTGGTTCATATGAATTTGAGTAAAATTTAGAAAAACCTATAGGGTGCATGAAACAGCTAGTAAAAAGACACAGTCAACTTGTTAGCAATGGTTCATAAAGAATAGTTGATAAATATTTGAACTCCATATATTAAAATTAAATTATATTAGTGTATTGTCATCTCCTAAAATAATTTGTCTTGAAACTACATATGTTGCTTGTACTGAGCAAAAACCTTAGCATTACTTTAGTTAATCAAGAAAAGGAAGAGATGAACATAATGGTTTGGCCTTAAAAATGACACTTATAGATTAAAAAAAGCATGGATATGAGTTTTATAAGTATTATGAGACCTCTTATGATCTTGCACACATGGAACACTTCCCTATGTGTCATATAAGTTCTATTTTTCCTCTTTTTTAACTGATTTCTAAAGTTTTAATTAGATAACCTACAACATTCTGATGTATCTAAAATACATAACATCTTGACTAACTTCTTGGATTTGAAAATTAAAATAGGATACCTAGGCACCTTGGTAAATGTGTCATTTACATTAATGACTCTCTAAATCACATTAAATGACTCCAAATTGACTAATTGACTAATGTAACTAAGACCAAAGCTAAAAATGCATTTAATAACATCAAATGACATAAAATACTCCCATTAAAATATATTTATACCCCTATGTCATGTAAGATATTTTTTTTACCTGTATGGGTCTAAGTTTGACCTAAAAGCCAAACTTGGTCAACAAAATGGCGACTCACAGGGGTAGTATGCCTGCTATACTAATGACTAGTAACCTTATCCTATCAAGGGCCAATGGAGTCAATGGATTATTTAAGACAATAAGAAAATAATTTCCTAAAACACACCAACAAAAACATAACACACCAAACCAACACAAGACAAAGCAAGGCACTAAACCAACTCACGCATGTGCACAAGCACTTAAGGAAAACAAAGGGAAACACAAAATAGGTAGAAGGAGAGAGGAGAAAGTTAGTATAAATTCTTAAGATATATCCCATTAACTAGGATATGAAGCTCCTCTCCATCCAACTTGGAGATTTGTAAGGAATTATGTTGCTGACATTGGGTGATAACATAAGGGCCACTCCACAAAGCATCAAACTTTGTGTGTCTTCTATGCTTAGACCTATCTTCATCCCACTTTAGGATAATTTCTCCCTCTTTGAATATCCTTAGCATAGATTTATTTTTAAAATATCTCTTTTTTTGGTCTTTGTGAGCTCTCATTATTTTCATATCTTGATCTCTTGTCTCCTTAAGCTCTATCAACTCACACAACCTAACTTTCATGATTTCATTTTTCATCATTTGCAATTGATAAGTGAGATCAAAGGCTGGTATCTCAAGTGAAATATGTATTATATCTTCTCTACCATAAACAAGTTTTTATGGTTAGTTTCCAATGGATCTTTTTTGGGTGATCCTATCAGCCTAAAGAACTATCTTCAACTTGGAATGCCAAGTCCTTTGGTTTTCCTCCATTATTCTCTTTATGATCTCAATTAGATTTCTTTTGGTGGACACAGATAGTCCATTACCTTGTGGATATTTTGAGGAGGTACTAAGATATATTCCATGTTTCAAGACCCATTCACTTGTCTACATCCGAAGGAAAGTTAATGCATTATCTAAAATTATTGTTGAAGGAGCTCCAAACCTTGTCACTATGCCTTCATAAAAGTCTAAAACTCATCCTTCATTTTATTTCTTGAGATAAATAGCATGTAACATCGTTTTAAAGTAATATATAGCATTCAACACCCACTTGTGACCAACACTAGAAGGTAGATTGATTAGGTCTATGAAATCCAAACCCCATTCCATAAATGTTTGATCAATATAAATTGGATGAAGAAGAAAGGCATCAAGCTTTTGTTTACCATCAAAGAGGGAATAATTTTGACACTTCCTTACTCAATCATGAGTTTCTTTGAAAAATCTAGGCCAAAAGTAGCTAGCCCTCATAATCTTAGTAGTTGTGGTTCTTAGAGCAAAGTTACCACCAACTGGTTTGTCATGAAACTCAATCAAAATTTTCTCAATCTGATCTGATTCAACACACCTTAATAACACACCTGATAAGTCCTTCCTAAACAAAAATCCATAAATAAACACATAAGGAATGGATTTCAATCTAAATTACCTTCTTATATCTCTATCAAGGCCTTGTGGACACTCACCAGTTTGAAGAAAATGAATCATATCTTATGTCCAACTCCTCATTGATGAAGATACAACTATCATAAGGTCATCATGGAATGATAAAAAAACCTATTTTTGTTCCTTAAAATCTAAACCAATATTCTCACATAACCTCTTCCCTTTCACTATCTTGGTTGTCTTGATTTCTACATCATATTCTATCACTTTTATGATCCAACCAACCATTTTCTTATTCAAATCTCTACTCAAAAGGAAGTTTTTGACACTAAGAGGAGTTACCAATATGTGAATCTTGTTTTTGGATAACATATGCCTAAAATTCTTTAGAATTATAACAAGTGAAAGTACTTTCTTCTCAACATAGGTGTACCTTACCTAATAACATTCCAAACCTTGATTAAAGAAGGAAATAGGCTACTCCAAGTTCTCTTCATTTGATTGGGTAAGAATAGTAGAGATTACCTCTTCATTTCTAAAGGTACACAAGTTTAAATCCTTTGAGAAATCATGACTTGTAAGAGTTAGAGCTTGGGAAATGGCTTGTTTAATCTCTTCAAAACTTTCCTTCCTTCTTCTATTCCAAGCGAATAATTCATCCTTTCACATGTGGCACACTTCCCTATGTGTTATACAAGTGACATTTTCCCTCTTTTTCAACTAATTTTTTAATTTTTAGTTAGATAACCTATAAAATTCCAATTTAATTGACATCCTTCACATCTCAACTGACTTATTAGATGCCGATAATGAAAATAGGACACCGAGTCACCTTGATAAATGTGTCATTTACATTAATGACACTCAAAAGCACATTAAATCACTCCAAATTGACAAATCAACTAATGTAACTAATACCAAGGCTAAAAATTAATTTTATAACATCAAATGATGTAAAATACTCCCATGATAATAGGGGTCCAAGTTTGACCTAGAAGTCAAACTTGGTCAACATTACTACAAAGGATGTTAATTAAGACTAAATCAATTGGTAAATAGGGAAATATTATGGTTTAAAAATTAGCATATAATGTTTAGGGTTTATGTTTTAGGACTTAGGTTTTAATGTATATATGGTTTAGGGTACACATAGTCAATCAAAAAGATAATTGAGAATAATTAAAATCACTTTGACCCTTTTTTGACTATATAATGTGTTTTTGGGTTATCATTATACCCCATGTCATCATTCAAATTAGGTGAAGTAGCTAAATTGGGCAATCAGACATGTGATTTAGGCCAAATTGAGCCCTATAAACTTAACTCTTAGTCTAAATGATTTTAATTTGAGCTAAAATGATTTCTTCAAGATTTAAAGAGTTTATATTTAGAGTTTAGGGATTAAAAATTTTAAGGATTAGGGTCTAGGGTATAGGTTTTAGGGTATATAAGGTATAATCATGAAGGTGATTTGGGAAAATTTGAGTTCCTTGAACCTATATTTGTGAGTAAAGAATGTTATTTTGAGCTCAATTAGCCCCCACATCATCACAGATTGAGCCAATTAAGTTAATTATGGTTTAAGGAGTGATGTGATTTTAACCAAGTTAATCCCTATGAACCTATTTCTTACTATATATAAAGTATGTTAATTGAGGCTAAATTTATTAGCTTAGGGTCTAAAATTTAAAGGGTTTAGGGTTTAGGGCTTATGGATTAGGGTTTAAGGTAAATGGTACATGGTTTAGGGTTTAAGTTAAATGTTATAGGGTTTAGGGTTTAATACGTCAAATATA
This sequence comes from Torreya grandis, assembly GCA_037957365.1. Taxonomy (NCBI): domain Eukaryota; kingdom Viridiplantae; phylum Streptophyta; class Pinopsida; order Cupressales; family Taxaceae; genus Torreya; species Torreya grandis. The sequence goes on from JARHVA010005075.1 coordinate 342,741, forward strand.
GCATCCAATCACTAATGTAATTGAATAAAATTTGAGATGCTTTCTCACCTATTCATGATATTTACCTAAACATGTTTGCATTTTTTATAAAACTAGGGTTAGTTAAGCCATACATGTTGCATACATTTTGTACAATTAATTGAGACATAAAATTGTTTTAGGGGTTTAATTTTGTCCAAATCATGACCCTAATTACATAATTTGAATAATTGGATCAATTCATGATATAATCAAACTTTTAATTTTGCGTCAAATCATATCTTGCTCTTTAAGGGGTTCAAATTGGCCTCAAATGCCTCCTTGATTAAATGAATCAACTCTTTGGTTAATTCTTTATGACATGACATTAAGTTTACTTTCAATCCAAATCACATTGAATATAAAATTTAAAATACATTAATGTGGCTCATTTTGTCCCTAATTACCTCCACAATTGTACTAATTGACATTTGCATTCATTAGCTAATGACTTAAAGTTTATTGAGCTCAAAACAACATTTTATACATGAATAACTTACATATAAATAGATTATGTTTCTTTGTTTCAATTGAGCTAATGAGATTAAAGTTGATCAACCCATAAATCAGATTTTATAATCATGCAATTAGGTTGAAATGGACTTGAAATATCCCCAATTTACTTCAAATGCACAACTAGATTGGTACTCCAAAAGCTAAGTTTTGGACATAGGTTTAAGAAAATGCATTTTGTGACATCTCATGATAAAATTAGTTAATGTATCTTTGCGACATGCATTTTTGTAACATCTCTAAACTTGACAAAAGATAACTTTTTATATGCAAAATAGGTTACTAATGCATTGATATACCTTGAAAATATACCCTTGTATAACTTCACTTTTTGACTCAAATAACCTTATCATAGACTTAGACAATACTATAAATTTTATAAAATATTTTTACAAGTTCCAAACATCACCAATTATCCAAAAATCTAACACAGTCCAATTTAACCAAATTCAACCTCTTTTAGGACTGTACACAATTTTAACACAAAATACAATGACCATTTATTTATTTTTTATTGTTCTAAAACACCATTTTAATCTTGTAAAGAATATAAATTACTTTTCAAATACTAAATTTAAAATAACTAATCCTTAAACATTTATAGTAATACTGAACTCTCTTTTGGACCTAATACTCTAGGTCTATTAGTACTTAATAAAAGCATCCTTGTAATCCAATTTATTTTTGTATGATATAATTTATTTAATCATGTAAAAATGAAATCTACAAAATTATGAGTGATTTTGATTAGTGGATAACCAAAAACTAACTTTTGACTTCTTGACCCTGTTTAGGATGAATTAGGACTATCTACATTTTAAGGAATATTAGACTCATGTAAAATGAACAGTGAATTGATTCATAGGTTAATACATCTCCAATTATCGTTCAATTTTATCAAATATTGACATGAACATTGGTCCCAAACAAAAATATTAATCAATGAAACTTTGTTCTTAAGAATACTAGGCCTAATAGATCTTTTAGTAGAGCAAAATGCAAATTTGGGTTTTTGGGTGTTGCGAATATATAACACAATCATGTTATTAACACAATAACATTATTAAGTAATGTGATCACATTACTAATGTAGTTATTAATGTTATCACATTAATTATTTAATCATGTTATTAATGTGATCATGTTATTTGTATTTAAATTCAAATCCTATGCCTTTTGGCTCAAGAATGGCTTGGATTACTAAGCCTAAGTCTTGGACCTATCAATCTACAACTGAGTTTAAAATTTATGATAAATATAAAAAATAAACAACTTTGATCACCAAATACACTATGAATTTCAATGTGAAAATTCAAAAACTTAATACCATCATGAAAAGCATGCTCTCCTTTTTGGACTAATTATAAAAATATGATTTATATATTTTTTGGACTAGTTTAAGGTTTTAAACTATATTGATTTCTAACTATACACTTTTTAGGCCACTACATAATGCAAACATACATGCATATACATGTTCATGTAATTTATCTTTCATTGATCCAAATGAAAAATAAGTTATATGGTCACAAAATAGGCCTAATTTTACACACATTAAAAAATTGATATTCATTTTTTTAAGGTAGTAAGGTATGTCACATATATGGCTATCCATTTATTTTTCAATTTTTAGGATCTATTTAATTGCAAAATTCATAAAAAAAAGTATTCATTGAAAAAAATAAAAAATTATAGATCACAAACTAGAAGATGTTGTCTAAATTTCCCCAAAGTGTTTTAAATAATATTAAATTCTACTCAAAAAATGGTGCAGCACATGGCTATCTATCTACTTTATTTTCTTACAAAAAATAGGATTTCCTCTTCAAATTTTAGATGGTTAACCTTGTCATACTTAACCATTTTTTTAAAAAATAGTGTTTTAGAAACTAGACTCTAAATTCTACATTTCATGTTCTAGCACAATATTTAAATTTGGAGTGTAGATATATCAAATTATCTATAGAATTTCAAATTTATGAAATTTCAAGAAAATCATGTACATGGGCAAGTCAATTTTAGTCCCCCAACTTTGTCCACTTACCCTATATCTTATGGTAATATTATGTTGTTTATATAGTACCATTTCTCTATCAAAATGTAATCACATCCAAAATCCAATTTGGTCCATTTTGACCAATATCCAATTTCAAATCAAGTATTCAAATATATTCCACATTTTTAAAATCAAATCAAATCAAGTCAAATCAATTCAAAACTTTTGAAGTTAACTTTCTAATGTTAATTTAAGCTTCAGAATAAAATGAAATCAACTTATTCAAATTCAAATTTTATAATCAAGTCAATTCAACTTATCCAAATTCAAATTTTGGAATTGAATCAAGTCAACTTAGTTAAAGTCAAAAAAATCAAATTCAACTTGTGAAGTCAAACTTTTTCAAAGTCAAATCTTGAAGTCAAACAAATTCAACATCAATGGTCAACTTGAATCAAGTCAAAATCTAACATTTTTGAAGTCATGTTTCTAAGTTAAAATAAGTCAAACTCTTTAAAAGTTAATTTTTTCAAACTAAGTTAAGATCAAAGGTCAAACTTGATTGAAACCAAAAATAAAAGTCAGACAAGGTTAAAACTTCTACATTTGACCAATTTCAAATCAATATTAATTAAATATAAATTAAAAATCCCAAACCAACTATAATCATTTAAAGGAATTCAAGACATACTTAAACATTTAAGTGTGTTCTAAACATATAAATCATTTCCAAACAACCACCTAAAAGTCAAATAAATAGGAAAACTTGTTCAAATTTGAAAATGTAAATCAAAATCAAATGCTAAAACATCCTATTTTCAAAAAGCATCCTCAACTAGAATTATAAAATTAAATCCAATCTGATTTCTAAATTTAAAATTTAACTCGTGTTAAATTGAAGAAAGCATAATACAAGTCCTTATCCAAATTTGACATCAAATTATAATTAGTTCAATAAATCTACCAATCTTAATTCAAAAATGAATATAATCAACATGCCTAAATTCACTAGAAGTGGGCCTTTGTATAACCCTACTTTATAAACCCTACCTTTTATGATGATAGGGGCTACAACCCAATTATACAAATTATTGCATATGAAAATTAAAAAAAGGTATATTATCTAGAATATGAAACATAACCACCCCAAACATGGCCAAGAGTGGAATCAAATACTAAACAAATTGATCTTAGAAGAACCCAATTTGAGCAAGACCTATTTGAACATGAGGATGAAATGATTTTTTTATTTCTAGAGTTAGGGGACAAATTTCCTTAAGGGTATCACATAGAAAATTTACAAACCCTTATTTACTCATATGAGGAAGTTTTTTAAGGCTATCCACAAGTCAAGGCCACTTTTAGTCAAAACTAAAATCCACATCAAGCTAATACTAAAAAACCTAAGTCCTATAATAAAGGGAAGGAAGTCCATGTAGAACTACCACCTCTAGATGCCAATCAAGTGGTGATTGAAAAAATAAAAAATTTAACCCAAATGCTTTCAAATTTGTCATGTATTTTATATTCCATTTAATCCCAACAACAATAACAAGTCTCTCCCAAATCAAATCCCCAATATAATTAGCATAAACAATAACAAGTTCCACCCAAATCAAGTAATCAAAAATAAAAACAAGTCTTGTCCAATAAAAAAGAATAGAAATAAGTTCCACCTAAATCAAATAATCAATAATAAGAACAAGTCTTGTACAATAAAAAATAATAAAAACAAGTTCCACCCAATTCATCTAATCAAAAAGAGAAACAACTCTTATACAATTAAAAACAATAGTATAAATCCCCTAGTTCAGTATAAAATTCCTGTTGTCTAACAACACATCACTATTAAACCTAATGGTAGGGTATTTATCCCATTTCATTGGGTTCTAATCCACCTTTCTAGTCTAATCCATTTTTTAATCACAAAAACATGCATCACAGTCATCCCAAGATTTACCTTTCTCTCAAGAGTGGAAAGAGATGAAAGATGTTATTCAAGGAATACCAATGGGAAACCAAAGTAAAGAAATTATCTTTAACAAGTTATGTCTTTATCCATTTGATAAAATTATCCTTCAAATTCCTTTCCTATCTCATTTTGACATGCCAAAGTATGATAAATATAAATGGAAATGGGATACAAGATATAATATTATAGAAAAGTTTGTGGCTTTTCAATAAGTATCATATAGCCACATTTATTTGCTTCACCTATTTCCATGCACTATCAGTGGCCAAGCATTGTAATGGTTCCTATGTTTTACCAAAGGATCATTTAAAACATCTGATTATTTGTCTAAGTAGTGTTCAAACATTTATCTTACAACTTGTAGCATGAATTGACCATGGTGGACCTAGGTAATATAAAATAATATAGTGGGGAATGTTTTGAAGTATTTTGACAACAATGGATAGCTGTGGCCAATAAGTTTTCCCATTCTCTCATTGAAAAATGACTAGAAAAAACTTTTGTAGCCAATATAAATTGATAAATGGCCTTTCATTTATGACTACATTATGTTAATAAATTTTATGAGATCGATGAAAATGGTGTGAATATTGAAAATGCTTTGATTGGAAGAGGGAAAATCAAAATTTATTCTCCAAATCAAACTCACACTCATGAAATTAACTCAATATAGAATCTTAAGGTGTTTAACAAACACAAGAATGTACTAAGTAAAAGTGTGAATATGGTGAGACAAATTAAAATTATTCAACCGCTACCTAACCTAAAATATCCATCCACACAACCACTACTCTCCCAAGACCACTACCTAGAACACAATATCAAATAAGAAGGTTCACCTCTCTTGATGAGCCTATAAAATTTGTTATCCATAAATTTGTAATGGAAAACATGGTTGTGTGGCCTATTACCAAAAATTTCAAGGAAGATAAACCAAAACCCACATAGTAAATGTAAAATTATTATTGTGATTATCATAACATCAAATTTCATGTTATTAACATGTGTATGCAACTTAGAATTTATGTACAATTCTTTCTTGAGTATGGATAAATTACAATTGAAAATGATGCCTCATCCTATAATCAGAATATGGGTATATTTAAGGACACATTTCCAAGGCATAATCAAGACAATAATATGGCCAATTATAATAAATATTAACCAAACTAGCAAAATCCAAATAATCATCATCAACACTAGAAACAAGAACAAGGTAAACATTCCCACACCAATTGTGTATATTATCATAACACCCAATAAAATTATGATAATTTTTTGGGTCAAATTATTGATAATCATGTGGATACCATAAAGTTTAATCCATAACATCCATTTAATAATGATCAATGTGCTAGACTTATTATACAGTAACCTTACATATTACATCCTATTATCTATACTCTAACTCAAGAGTGTGTTGTTATAACTAGATGTTAAAAGGTTACAATTCAAGGTCCTACATCCAAGTCAAAAATAAAACATAAGGATCATTTAATTATAAATACAAACCATCCACTTCATCTATTTATAATCCATTATGACCTCAAACATTTAGATAAAACTCTAGTGTAGATATACAGTTTGGATCTCTTATGAACATCCTAAATTCATAAGGAAGTTTTAAAAAATCTTATTCAATAATATAAAGTCCTCAGTGATATTTATCCATCCCAATTCCAAGTGCTTGTAGGAAATTTATCTATTGGGAAAATATGAATTTTGACCAAAGTGACATGTCACTATCTAGTCCATCACACAATAATCACCTTTACATTAATGTAATATTTTCCTGACACAAAGTCAATAGGGTGCTCATCGATAGTGTTATAGGTTTGAATATTACTAAACTCAATTTAGTTAGACACATACAATATCCATCTACATATTTTTGACCTCACAATATCACAAGAAAAGGTTATGCTAATGTAAAATGAGAATCAAATGGTAGTATTAGTTTACCTATCCTTGAGCCTGTCACCCATAATGACCTTTATCATGCCATTTATTTATAGATTTCATATAATCTACTCTTCATAAATCTATGGATCCATGGTATATGTGATGTCCCATCTAGAATACACTAGTGTCTCAAATTCTTACACTCAAGTATGGACTTCACCATTCTAGGAGATCTATAATTTTACCAATATTGAAGAACATGGACATAAATACAATACCAATTATTATCTAAACACTTAAAATTTACCTTAAAATTATAAAAATTTGGTACCCCAATCTCTCAATTTTTCATATATTGATCCCAATATCCTAGCATCCTTATCCAAATGTCCTCCTCCTTCTCAAACATCATTCCATTTTACCTTTAAGGACAAAGGTTGTTGACAATACCTAATAAATGATGCTTTTTGCATTGCCAAACTCCATAAGTCACACAAATCCTATGGTGGGCCCAAGATGGAGTGACATAGAAAAGTTTATTCTTATAAAGTGCGCCCCTTATCTTTTTCAAAGAATGTTCTTTTGAATTAACAATAAGTCATCAGTTTATGGTATTACTAGTTATATAGAGCTAGACTTCCTTCATGTTATCAAAATTAAAAATAACCTATCCCTCAAAAAATGATGAATCATTTTAATTATAAAGGTAAAGGACCAGGGGAAAATCAATAGGGCATTCTTGAACCCATACCCCCATGAAATCAAAAATGTGTTTAGGGGTTGGATAGAAACCCTTTGGAGGTGACCCATTATATCTCAAAATTGACACTAAAATTTATAATGATGAATATATTAATAGTTAGATAGATTCCTATTATAGTATTGATGATGAGATTGATAATACAAACCTATTTAACACTAATATCATCCTTACCATCAATATTAACCTCGATCACCCTAAACTCATCAACTGATACTAGCATGATTTCACACCATTAAATTAATTTCAAAATAATAAGGCTAATTAATATTTATTTGGGTTAGATATGGTTTTCCACTTATCAGAGATCAGAAATAAGGATTCAAGATCAATTTGGACCGTACTACCTACTTTGGAGATTAGGTGGGTTTTTTTAGTGATAAAAAGAGAAAAAGTAAAAAATTAATGTCTTCTAGCAATAACCTCTCTAAGGAGCTATTGGATAATATAAAAGTAAAAATAAATATGTGTTCATTAGATAAAACCATTCTATGGTGAAAATATATGGGGATGTCCATTTTCTTGATAAGGAATCATAGGGTCCTAAAATTCCCTATACCATATTCAACTCAAATGTTATTCCTAAAAAGTAACACAAATTTGAACAATAGCTCCAATATTTTCTACAGACACTTAGTGATTAAAAAATTCTTAAAATGAGTTATTTTGATTATTATTATTATATGGGTGAGGTCGATGAACTAATTAGGCCAAAATCAAAGGAAGATTAAGAATTTACTTTAGTACCCACTTTTTTAGAGGATGTCTCCATATTGATTATGAAAAAACCATTGAGATCAAAATTGGTATGAGGATAATCCATGCATCATTAATCTCGATGCTTCTCTCACTAAATAATAATGCAAGCTTGCCATTTTTATTCTTAAGTGATTCATTGATTTATTCACATGGTATTATTTTGACAAACACACACACACGCACATGCACACATGCACACACACACACACACACACACACACACACACACACACACACACACACACACACACACACACACACACACACACACACACACACACACACACACACACACACACACACACACACACACACACACACACACATTATGTCCATCCTTATTCATCCATCATCTTATGGTACATCCTGACACCAAACCCATCAAGCATAAATTATAGAAGATGCATCTATGTATTACCATTTGGGTCAAGAAAGAACTTGAAAAATAATTGAAAGCTAGATTCATTAAGCCTCTTGATTACTTGGAGTGGATTTCTAACATTTTATTCATTAATAATAAACCTAAGGGCATTCACGTCTATACAAATTTCATGGATATAAACATTTTTTTCCAAATGATAATTTTCCATTTCCTAACATTGTTATTATTATTGTCTACATAAAAGGATATGAGATGCTATCACTTATGAATGGTTTTTTTTGGTACAATAAATTCAATATGTCACCCAAAGATCAACATAACATAATGTTCACCACTCATTAGGTAATGTTTTGTTATAAAGTCATGACTTTTAGCCTAAATAACATTGGATCTATATATCATAGGGTGATGAATGTCATTTTCCATGACATGATGAAAGACATTATGAAATATTATGTGGATGATATTTTAGGAAATTATAAGACTTGTGTAGGTCATCAAGTGGGTTTTTAGTGTATATTTGAGAGGCTAAGAGAGTATAAGGTATGCCTCAATATAACAAATGTGTCTTGAGCATCAAATCTAAAAATTTATTGAGTTTTATTATTTTCAAGTGAGGGATTGAAGTGGACTCGGATAAAGTCAAGTCCATAATGGGCATGCCTCCCCCATATAATTTAAATTAGTTACATATCTTACAAGTGAAAATTCATGTTATTATCCAATTCATTTCACAAATTTTAAATCATTACCATCCCTTTACACACCTCCTTAAAAAAGGAACCACATTATAGTGGAACAATGGATTCCATGATAAGTTTGATCAATTAATGAAAATTTTAGCTAATCCACTTATATTTGTGCATCCAACACTAGGGAATACCATATTACTTTGCATATTGGAAAACTAACATGCATTTAGGGAATATTTAGCCCAACATGATGAGAAAAGAAAAAACATGTATACTATTTGAGTATAACATTGGTATCCTATGATCATGATTATTTATGTAGTGAAAAGGCATGTTTATCAATGATTTTCACATCCCAAAAATTCTAACACTACATGCTCAATAATAATACCATCATCATTGTGAAAGTTGATCCACTCAAGTATCTTCTATCTAATGTAGCATCGATAGGTCATATAAACAAATGGATTATTTTCCTAAGTGAGTTGTACATTGAATATACCAATCATAAGTCTATAAAATGGTAAGTCTATATCAATAAATTAGTAGGTGTTCCATTGGTAGATATATAATATTTAAAATTTGGTTTTAAATATGAGTCCATTTTAACCCTTAATGAATGATGGAAATGTAATCTCTAATTTGATGGTTCCTTCACTTATCATGAATTAGGGGAAGATATCCTTTTTATTTCACAACAAGGGGATATTATCCATAAGGCATTTCATATTGGTTTTTTGTGTACAAATAATATTTTTGAATATGATGATCTTGTTGTATTACTTTACTTTGTGATTCAATGGAACATTAAATAGTTATCAATGTATGGTGATTCCCAACTTATCATAAATCATGTCAATGACCACTACCAAACAAAATATGATATGCTTGCACCATAAAAATGCATGATAGATAGATTAAATTAATATTTTGAGTACATATAGTTTGATTAAGTTCCATGAGTTAACAACAAATCAAATAACACCATGTATATTATTGGGTCATTATTATAAATGTCTACAAGCATCCAAAAATATCAGTTCCTAATTGATAAATTAATAATGACAACCTATGATGGTCTGGAGTTTGATATGGTATGTGAAATTATTATTCAAATTTTTCCTTGGTGCCATTACATATACACTTACCTCAAATACCACACCCTTCCTAGTGATTCATTTCATACCTAACAAAAAAACTTTATTCATGAGTCCCATTACACCCTACTTAGTAACATGTTCTCTCATAGAGGTTATGATGGGATGATCCTTCATTATTTAAATTTAGGAGAGGTATAATTAGTGATAAAATATTTTAAAATGGGATTTATTGGGGCCACACTATAAAAATCATCATATCATATAAACTCATTCATACATGGTATTACTAGATGACAAATGAATCTGATGCATGTCGATATGCCAAGAAATGTGTTATTTGTTAGAAATAAAATGACCTAATCCATGATCCATCAGAAGAAATTTATTAGATCACATATCCATTTACATTTTATAAATATGGGATGAATATCATGGGGAAGATAAACCCTTCATCTTATGATGGCCAAAAACATATCCTTACTACTATTGAGTATTTTACTAAGTGGGTTAAGGCCATTCCCCTCATTTATGTAACTGATAAGAAAATTTCCAAATTCATCTTGGATCACATAATTTATCATTATTTCATCCTATCCACCACTATTTTATATAATGGAAACTTCTTTAAAAATAGGGATTTTAAATTCCTATGTACTCAATTTAACATTATAAAGCTAGTCAACTCCATATTATCCTCAAGAAAATAGTCAAGTGGAGTCATCAGATATAACTATTATGAAAATACTTATAAATATTATTATTAATGATTATGGTAATTATTGTAATTTTAAATTATTTACTATCTTATGGGATTACCTAACAAACATACGCACTCTTACAAGTGTCACACCATATTCCCTAGTTTTTGACTCAATAATTATCTTCCCTATTGGGTTTGAGTTACCCTCTATGCACATTTCACTATATTATTGATGATTCCAATTATAGAGTCATCCAAATAAAATATATTTAAATATTTAATTAAAAATGGATATACTCCTTGAAACATATCAAATAATGTCAAAATCATCTACACTAAAATGATAACAAATATATCATTCACAGAGAGTTTAAAGTTGGTGACTTGTGATTATAGAAAATTAGTGGAATACCAATGCAAACCATGAAAATAAAGGAAATTTTGAGCCTAATTAGTTTTTAACCTATTTAATAATTATTTTTATGGAAAATACATATTGGCAACCAAAATGGGAAATATTTATATGAGCCTATGAACATCATGCATCTCAATAAATTTCTATGCTTAATCTAGTATGGCATTATCTATGCGTGTTCATGCTCAGGGGAATCCTTACACATCCTTCACATCCATTCCCATCAATTTTCTTCATATGTTAATCTTCCTCATATCCCAACTTAAATTTACCATGTTAAACTTGTTGGTGATTTATAGGTACTACAAGTTGCATCAAATATTCAAAATTATGATATGTCTGCACCCTTATAATAAGACATCAGATGACCATAATGAAAGTTTTTATATCTTAAAGCCATTGGAAATATTCTTCTCATTATTTCCACTTTTATTGATCCTTGTATTATTTCATCTCATCCCATATCATTCATAATCCCTATATATTTCTTGTCCTGCAATACTTCCCTTGTTGTTAGAGTTGGCTTTCCCTTTACTAGTTGCTAATTATATACATGTCCTAGTTTTACACTGTATTTTTCCATTTGTAAAAGTGTCTTAAAAATCCTAAACATTTGTAAATCCATAAAATCTTTGTCTAATTTTTCATTATATCTAGCTTTGGATTCTAATATTTAATTTGTTTGGGTGAAAATATGTAATATTTTAAAATTTCATCATAACCCCATGAATTTACACACATTTATTAGGAGTGTATATTTCATATAATAATGATAATCCTAAGTAAACATCATCAATTATTATGAATCTTATCTTGGGATAACTACATCAGCTTGAGGTCCACATAGACTATGTAGGAAGTGCTTGGATACATGGGGTATCTAGGGTGAACTTAGACACCATCATACCAACTTTAATTTTCCCTATTTATTATTTTATACATCAAGTTTCTAACATTTCCTAATCCTACAATTATCTTGACTTAGGGGCACTTCCAATACAATGTTTATTAAACAATCTCAAAACATACAACTTTTTATTTATTTTTATTTAAAGTGTCATGTGAATTTTTATTTGATTTCTTGATTGTGTGTTATATTTTCAATTGAGACTTGGCTTAATGAATTGACACCTATGATGTCATCATGATATTTTATATCATGATGTGTGTTATCACACACTCATATTTGAGATAATCCTTATGTAGTTGGTACATATGTTATCATGATTTATGTTTATAATTATGGTGCATCATGTCAACTTTAAAATTAAAGATCCAATTACAATGGTTATTCAAAAGTTTTATTGAAACATCCATTTTCTACACTATAATCATCATGGATAAGTGTGCTATCATGATACATCAAAATGACATCAACTATCACAATGGATATATATGCTAACATGATCACATTATACAAATAAGCATATAAGAGACAATCAAATCATTAAACACATAAATATTATACATCATGATCCATATAAAATCATTAACATCACATCATACAAAACACCAATATCAATCAAATAATCATCATATATACATCATATCTACATCATGAACCAACACATAGTATAAATAAAATGAATTTCATATATTTTGATGGGTTGTTTATCACACCAACATTAAGAGGGATAGGGACTATCAAAAATTTCCTAAAAAGAGATTAAAAAAATAACTCCAAGGTATATATCTACCAAGTCTATCGAGGTTTATATCTCACTCAGTTGGTTCATTGTAAATTGTTCCACACAAGGGACCTTTGTTGGTTCTTGTAAATTTCAAACTTTATTTTAGCCTTTAAAAAATAAGAGTCATATGCAAGATTCATTATATCACTCATATAGGTTTTAATATTTTTTTTGGATAACAATGAGATACATAAATACTTTACCCAAATGCATCAGTGTTTGGGATATTAAAAAAGGACATGTGACTAATTTTAAACATTTATTGCATACATATTCATCAAAAAATGCATTAACATTAATAAATGACTTAAGAAATAAAGATAAAATGATAAAAGTATATTGTGTTTAAATGAAACAATAGCTTAACCAGTTTCATAAAAAGAATTAAAGAAAGAGGAAAATAAAGAAAAGCCTATTGAAATATGAATAAATTTGAGCCATTTAAAAAAATGCAACCCATAAAATTGATCCCCTTCATAGATAGTGTTAGTTATCTAGATAACACCCAAAAGAGGTCAAATTTATTCAAGTCTGACCCATACCTAGACTAACATGGGAATGATCTAAGGTTATGGGACGATTATATCTACACTAGACCTCTAGGGTTTTTAATGAGGCTAGTTCCTCAAATATGATATTTTAAAACTTTTATTCCTAAGACCTAAACAAATTGGGGTGAAAAAATTCAAAAGACTTCATAAAATGAGACCTATTCTAACATGTGGTGATGCACAGAATGTTCAAAGATCCACTCTAAAGATTGAACTCATTAACACACTAATAAGTTATGAATAAAACTAATGCAATGTCTATAATGGTTTCCAAGAAATAATGCTTCACCTAGAGGTCAATTTGATGGACTTAGGCTAGAGGGCAATGAGGGTAAGGATTGATTGAAAGCACTTACATTCAATAACCCACTCTATACATGACACATCAACATTAACACATGATAGATGACCTATAATAAAGTTTATTATCACTTAAGTTGAACATATACCTACAAAGGGAAGATGACAACCACTTTTACATATTAAAAAGACACAAAGCACAAAGCAAAAATTAGTAAACAACTACAAAATGATATATTCATTACTCCAAGAGGTGTAGAATACAATTTATGGTAGAGTCTAGTCCTACCAGCCTGAAGGATGAAAATAAATAGCTTAAAGGCTATATTTATAGAATAAATGGAGCAAGAGAAGGGAAAATTTTTTACCCAAAGGATAATCAAATGATTTCAACCTCATTTGAACCATAGTTACAATTGCCTCTACATTTATGCTCATTTAAGCTTCCTGATTGATCTAGGTCACTTCAATCCATTGGACAGTTACATTATTCCTACATTGATGTCTCTTTATGGTTGAAATTATAGGATTGATTTTATTTGAGATGGGTTACAAAATTAATGCAATTACAACCATTAGATTAATTTATTAGAGTTTTGTCCTACTGTTAATTGTTCTTCACTAGTTCATTGAGGCATACAAGAGTGGAAAGAAGGGGCATATTAATGTAGTTGGTCCTAGAGATGAAACCATTGGATTATATGGATATGCCTTCATGGAATCCTTTTAAAATATATCTCTTGTTTAAAATGGATCATGCTCAAACTCATTTCCATATTCATAGGTCCACTATAGATGGAAAACAAATCTCAAATTATTGGTTTTCCTATAGTCATTATGTCGATACAGACCTATAGACTATATAGCCCCATTTATTGATTATATTAGGTATAAATAGACCCATTATATATTTATAAGAACCAAGAGCTCACCATATGTATGGAAATTTATTTTAAAAATGGAAAACATGGTCACAAAATTAACCCTGCATGACACAAACCATTGAGCCAAAGGTATATATTAATATTTAATGGTGGTCCCTTTATGTCCTTTAACCTAACTACATCAATGTGTCCCTTTAATGGAGTTTAGCCAAGCTCTAATGGTAATTAAATGCACCTGTAATACCTATTTGTCTTGGTTGAAAAACTACCCTTTGGTTCAAATTTTTTTATCAAAACCTGACTTAGACCAATCAAAATGATCTAACCTATCTTTATTCTCATTAGCCTCATATATCCCCACTATTAGATCTTGAATTTTTGACCTCTTTCACACTATTGATCTCCTTCGTATGGATTAATGTAGTCCATTAATTTCATGCCACCAAGGATACTTTGACATGTTGACTTCATCTCACACCATTGGATCAATATGTACACATGAACGTGGATCGTAAGATTTGCCTAGATCCACCATTTGAACTGAAAAATTATCTCACGATCTTAAAATTGACATCTACATGCCCATATTTGATGTCTATGTGAATGTATTTAATATTCACATGAATGTATTAGGATTTGTGAACCCCAATGGTTATTTGTCATGTCTTAAATTTGGCATTTGTGTGCTTATTAATTGACTTCCATGTGATTTTTAATGATGTCTATGGGACCATCACCTTTTGAACACTATATAGTTAATTACTGAGCTTTATTTAACATCTGTGTGGACATCTCCATCTTCAATTCAATCTTTGAAAGATTATATCTTGAGTTAAGAATGTCATCAAGACATTAAATTATTAGATTATGTTCCTGTCATGAAACAATCCATGGTCTTGCAATATTTTAGCTCACGTGGCTTTTTGAGGTGAATTTATTAAATGCATAAGTAAACTAGTCTATTCATATCTTTGTGACATCTTGGTGATGCTCTGGTCCGTAAAAATTCATCATTTAATCAATATTTCAAGGTTTTTATGGATTCTTAAGATTTTTACAACTTGGTCCATGCTCTTGAATGCTTAGACACCATGAAACTTTCTTGGATTCTCTTCTTTGTAACTCTAGACCTATTTCAAGCCTTTGGTCCACTCATTCTATCAAATCATGCAAAATATTTATATGTGGGTCAAATTTTTCCAACATATTTATTAACTCATATGGTTTTCATGCTTATCTATGTAAGATAATCTAGACCATATTGCCTTATCTAGTCCATTGGGCATGGAGTCTTCTCTCTAGTCTAACACATTGACCTAGATCTAACATTGGTTTCCAATATTATTCTAACCCCTATTGAAACAAAACAAAAACCAAAAGAAATAAAACAAAATATAGTGGCCAAGGCACTTATTAAAGGGAAACATATAGAATGGAAAGTAAACCTAATCTAAATAGAGAAGGTTTTGTAAATAAAGCACTCACTTGAGACAAAATACAAATAAACAAATGTGATAGAGTATCACTTAGAGGAATTTTAACAAAACTATCCTAATATAAACATCTTAAAACTATTTTTACCTTTCCTCTTGGATCAAAAGGAAAGTTTTAGAATCCTCTTGTAGCATGGGATGGGGAATTGAATGATGCATGTAACCTTTTTACCCATGGCCTTGATGTTTCCTTCCTCTCTATTGATGTAGTTAGGATTCCAAAATCAATTATCAAGTGAAAGGATTAAAGGAATGGATCCAAAATCCAATGATCTTCTTTCTAAATTATTCTTTATTACATTAAAAATTCTATCTTTGCCTTGTTAATAGGCTAGTAATGATTTGTCTTATTCTCATTTAACAATTGAATTGGAAAATCAACTGGTATACTTGGATTGATGTCTTCATTATGATCTATTTAAGGTAATGTCTTGTCATGATATTTATATTCTTGGTAAAGATTCAAATATGGCTTCAATATGTCACTAATTTCTTCTTGATGAAGATCTATAATATTAATTATTATAGAACATTCCTCAATCTCCATATGAGATGGAGATGGATTATCAAGCTTTGCACAAAAGCTCTTGAGTTCATCCCAAAAGGCTTATTCATCATAATCCACTAAAAATACATGAAATTAATTAGTACTCTTACCATTTAAAAATTTTGATAACATATTTATACCTTTTAGATGGAGTCATATGAAGGTTATTGATCAGTTGCACTTGCTTCATCTTCATCTTTTGTAGAGAATGACATGTCATCCTCTTCATGGATCACATCTTTTGTAAGTTCCTTGTATTCATGATTGATGGAATATATTTTGTGATCAATGAGCTCATGGAAAACATCTTTAACCTGTATAATTAGAGTGTCTTCCTCTTGAATTTTATTATATACTCTCAAATGATCTTTTATCTCAAAAGCAACTTCTTTGACTTCATCAATTTATTCCTTGATACTAAGTGTGTCAATGATGATGTCCTCCTTATGTTCATGTAATACTATTTCATATTCATCTATATCAGCTAAAACTTCTTCAATTTCCTTAGAAAGGATAGGCTCCTTCTCTAGGATTGGCATAGTAGATCCATAAAAGTATTCAATAAGATGAGAAATGTCCATAGAAGTAATTGTAAATACATTATTTTACTCATGATGTTTCTCTACTTGACTCACCTTCACCTCCTCTCTTTGATACAAACTCTCTTGAATGGATTTCCATGAAGGAAAGAATTTGAGATTTTGAATAAGAAGGATAGGAGGCTGATGATCTCCTGTTGGCTCTTAAATTTAACATATTGGCTTATGCTTGAATGTTCTTCTTTCCCTTTAAACTATTGTATCTGATTCCAAGTCATGAACTTGGGCTTAGGAACCTCTAATTCTATACATGTTTCATATTTGGTTGTGAAAGAAGGAATTTTTTGTTGTGTTACTTTTGTAAAAGCCATTGAATATTAGAGATGTTGATTTTCAAGCTCAATCTTCCTAACTAGATTAGCCTTAAAATCATGAACTACATCACTTGAGATCTCTTCCTAAAAACTTGAAGATGTAGGCTCTTGTATGGTTTGTTGTGCAATCTAAAACTTAGACTTATCTTAACAAACTTATTTAACCTTCTGACACCTCTCTTAGATAGACTTCTAGGTAGTAAATCTAGGCAAGGCTTGGTTTGACTCTTGAGGGATATGATAAAAATTAGTTTATTGATCATAAAGGGAAAAGGGCATCTCTATGGGAACATACTATTGATTATGATGACGTTGGGGTTTCTCATAAACCACTTGCCTCTCCTCAATGCTTACTATTAGACCACCAATGTATAAAATATAAGAACTAAACTTTGAGTGACCTTGCCTTATGAAAGTTGCACATACCTCTTTAGCTCGCTACAAATTTTCTCTCATGTTTTGAATTTCATGCTTGGAAACCTCCTCTCTATAGCTACTCTTAGTTTCTATGGATATAATCTCTTTATCATAACTAATAAATTTTTTATTGAAGCTTGAGATGGATTGATTTGAGACTTGGATGGGTTTATCAAGAGGATAAAAAGACTCATGAGAGTGGTTATAAGATTGGTATGAGCTTTCATATTGCTAATAAGGCTCTAAATACTAATTATATAGCTAATATGGATCCTAATAGGATTGAAATGGGTCATGAGGATCATGTTGGAACTACTAATAAGGAGGCAAATGATAGGGGTATCAACCATAGTTGTTCATATTAACCTCATATGTCAAAGGAGATGTAAAGACTGATTAAAATCTTCAATGAGACATACTTGGGCATATCATAACCAAATTTTTTGATTCAAAGTCACCAATGGTGCTAACTTGATTGATTATAAAATATTATTAGAGGAAAGACACACCAATATCTTCCCACTCTTTTGGACCTTTTTCCCACTAAGCATGCCAAAACTATTATCTATCTAAATAACATCGAATAGAGGTCAAATTTTTTCAAGTCCAACCCATACTTGGACTAACATGGGAATGATCTAAGGCTTTGGGATGTATATATCTAGACTAGACCTCTAGGGATTTTAATGAGGCTAGTTCTTAATATATGATAGTTTGGACCTTCTCTTACTAAGACCTAAACAATTTGGGGTTAAAAGAGTCAAAATATTGCATAAAATGAGACCTATTGTAGCATGTGGTGATGTAATGAATGTTTAAAGATCCACTCTCAATATTTAACTCACTATCACACTAATAAGCTATGAATATAACTAATGCAATATCTACAATGGTTTCTAAGCAATAATGCTTCAGCTAGAAGTCAATTTCATGGACTTAGGCTAGAGGTCAATGAGGGTAAGTGATGTAAGAACATCACTATTTTGTTGTAATTATTAGACCATTTTTGTTTTGTTTATCATTAATGGGTCATTTAGGAGTCTTAGTATCAATTTTTTATTAGGTGTTTATGGGTTTAAAACACTTACATGACTCACATAATGAGTCATTATAGTGACTAGGATTATAGGTTAGTTATGCAATATACCAAAGTAGTTCAAAAATTTAGTTATATTTCCTTCTTGAAATAGGTAATAGGTTGGTGTTAGAATCAATTATAGTTCAGAGAGAATAGATGGGGTTGGAGTTTAAAGGAAGAATGTGGAAGAACCCTTGAAGGAGTGAATAAAGATGAGTTTGTTCATTTTTTTGAAAGACAAAAATATCTTTATGTCTTCATACATGTTCATTAAACTGACTGTGTAAATAAAGGAATCAATGAAAGTTTGCATTATTGAAATTTATATGTTATGCATCTATATTATGATTGGTTTTGTGAATTCAATGAAAATAATTTATGACCACAAGTCATTAATTCAATATTATATAAGGATAATTGAATAGTGAACATAGATGGGATTGTATACAATTTCTTGTGTATACATATTAAAAAATAAAATCTAATAATAGAGATTCATTTTAAAATTTGGTATAAGTTGAATTCCTATGGTGGAAATGTAAATTAATATATTCTTTCATCTATATATAGAAGTTATCATAACTCAACAATAATCATGGTTTAAGGACTGTATATATATTCTATACATGAGGCACAGTTAATAAAATTGTGTGTGTGTGTGTGTGTGTGTGTGTGTGTGTTCTTAATCATGAGTTTTGATGAAGATTAGTGTTGGAGACTCATAAGAATGTAAGTTTTTAATTCATCTAGTTGAGTGAATAGTCAATCATGCATAGTGGGTTATGTTTGATATTTACAAGAAATAAGAGTTTTGATTAACTAGACTATGTGTATATTTGGGTAACACAAGCATAGTCAACTAATTTATTTAATAATAGGTCATAAACATGAGTAGAGGTTTTATACAATGTGAAGGTTATCTTTTAATGTCCTCAAATGTGGGTTATAAATAATAAAAGGATGTTTTCAAGCCCATAAGAGAGACATTATACATCTAAATCTCTATATTTGTTTATTATGGGTAGACTATCAATTTAATATAATGTTAAATCTATATTCTTGATTGTGGTTAATAGCCTTGAAAATAGGTTAATGTTTGGAATGGTGTGTATAAAAAATGCAATGAAGGAGAGCCTGGGACAATCATATTGAGATCTTTAGGTAAGTGAATAAAATTCATAAATCTATATTTGTTCATATTCAGGAAGACAATGATATAATCAAGATACATGCACAGAGAAACCTATGTATAATATCCATAATGAAATAAAAATTGGATGAAGGTTTTAGATGGTGTTAGGTTGGTATAGATAATTAATTTCAAAATATTTAGTATGACTTCTTGTTTTAATATTATAACATTATGCTATAGTGTCAACTAGTGCATGAATGAGATTGCAAGAAAATGACAATAAGGTGACTTAAAAGAACTGAAGAGTTGATTTGAAAGATTGAAATATCCTAAAGCATGATAAATGACATAAGGAAGCCTAGATAATAGATCAAGAAATGGGAGGACATCAAAATAAGTAGTGAGAATTAAGTAATGAAGTGAATATTGAGAAAATTGAAGGCAAAGATTTGTGTTTACATGTGTTAGAAATTAAATATAAGAATAATTTAAATGAAGCTTTACATCATTTTGGTATCATAGTGGGAGTATCTTTGGGAGGCAGTATAATATAAGGTTTGCACAAAGTTAGGTACATATTGTTTCAATTTTTAGTTTGTATATTTGATCAAGAATATTGAATGAATTTTATAGGTTTCTTGAAAGATTATTAAATAAGAGTTAAAGTAAATGAATAAATTGGTCTAGGTAGGTTAAGAAGCTAAAAGAGGATAAAAAATTATAAGGAGCTCAATAAGCTCAAGAAAAGAGAGTAAAGTGAATTTTCAAAGGATTAGATCCAAGAAGATAGTTTGGATAACAAATGGATCAAGGTGAAAGAGACTTACTTGAGAAAATATAGATAGTGAAGAGGATGATGAGAGAGTTGTCTAATACGAAAGACCAATTAAGAAAGAAGAAGGAAAGAGAGTTGGGAAGGAAGCAACAAAAAGAAGACTACTAAAGAGAGATGCATGATATGAAGCAACATATAGCCTCAATGAACCTTATGATAGAGTAGTTGATAGAGATTGAGAGCCCACACGTTAGATGGGTGATGAAGAGGAAGCCAATCAAATGTCCAATAAGACAATTGATGAGAAGGAGAATGAAAACCATGAAAGATGAGAGAGAGAAAAAGAGGATGTTATTCAATCAATTTAAGATGGAGATGCATAAGTTTTGGTGGAATGAATAGCCAAATAAACAAGATGAAAGATATAGCCATCCATGTAAAGAATATGACTAAGAGAAAGAAGTGGATCGGCTTGAGATCCTCATTGAAGGCTTGGAAGGAAAATAAGAATATTAATTTCAGTTTACATATGCAAGTAATGAAAAGATAGAAAGGGAGATAGCATATTTGGAGAATGATTTGTATGGTGACAAGGAGAAGAATGAAGAGAAGAAAGTTGCATCAGAAGATATTTACATAATGAAGGCCAAAGAGGTTGAAGATAAGGCCTTAATTACACCAGTACTTCCATAAGTAGTAGAAGCTAACATGGAGAGAAGAAGCACACATGAGAAAGAGATAAATTATCAAGAGGAAAGAAACATATTAGTTTCATTGATTTGTGTGTTCCATCTGTAGTTTATATATAAGAGAGCACTAAGAAGTTGAAGGTGATGAGGTCAAAGATCAATGTACAAGAAGGAAGAAGAAAGAGAGGAGTAAAGCAAAGAGGATCCCACATAATCAAGTGTCACAAAGGCCTAGATATCTCAAATAGGCCTTGGGACCCAAGTGGATGTAAAATTAGGGAAATATGCTAGAAATGACTTCCAAGTTAAACATTAATTATAACTTTCATGGGAAAGTTTTCTGCTCCTTGGTAGTATGATGTAGGAGTATCACTATGTTCTAGTAATTATTAGTCCATTTTTGTTTTTGCTGTCATTAAGTGGTCATTTAGGATTCTTAGTCTCATGTTTTTATTAGGTTTTTAACACACTCACATGACTCACATAATAAGTCATCATAGTGAGTAGGGTTGTAGGTTAGTTTTACAACGTACCAAAGTAGTTCAAAAAGTTAGTTATAGTTCCTTCTTGAAATAGATAGTAGGTTGGTGTTTAAATAAATTAAAAGTAGGAGAGAATATATGGGGTTGGATTTTAAAGGAATAATGTTGATTACCCCATAAAGGAGTGAAAAAATATAAGTTTGTTCATTTTTTTAAAAGACAAAAAAAATCTCTATGTCTTCATACATGTTTAATAAACTAAATGTGTAAATAAATGAATCAATGAAAGTTTGAATTTTTGAAATTTGTATTATATGCATCTATATTATGATTGGTTTTATGATTTCAATAGACATTATTTATTTCAATATTTAGGAAGGATAATTGAATAGTGAATGTAGACAAGGTTGTATACAATTTCTTGTGTATACATATTGAAAACTACAATCTAATAAATATTGAAATTTAAATGAAGAGATTATTTCATCTATATATAAAAGTGCTCAAAACTCAATAGGAATCATGGTCTAAGTATTGTATATGTATTCTATGTATTAGGCACAATTAAGAAAATTATATATATGTTCTTAATCATGAGTTTTAAGGAAGCTTAGAATTGAAGACTAATAAGAATGGAATTTTTAAAATCATCTAGTTTAGAGAATATTAAATCACATGTAGTGGGTTATGTTTGATATTTATAAAGAATTAAGAGTTTTGATTAACTAGACTATGTGCATATTCAGCTAACACAATCATAGTTAAGGAATTTGTTTAATGACAGGTCATAAGCATGAGTGGAGTTTTTCTATGGAATGAAGGTGGTATTTTAATATCCTAAAATTTGAGTTATAAATAATAAATGAATGTTTCCAATCTCTTAGGAGATATAATATAAATCCAAAGCTTTGTATTTTTTTACTATGGGCAAACTATCACTTTAATATAATGTTGAATCTATATTCTTGATTATAGTTAATAGCCTTGTAAATAGGTTAAATTTTGGAATGGTGTGTATATAAAATTAAATGGAGGAGAGTCTATAAGAATCATATAGATATATTTAGGTAAGTGAATAAAATTTATAAATCTATATTTGTTCATATTTAGGCAAACAATGATATAACCGAACTGCATGCATAGAGAAACTCATGTATAATTTCCATAATGAAATACAAATGAGATGGAGGTTTGAGATGGTGTTAGGTTGGTATAGATAATTAATTTTGAAATATTGAGTATGAATTCCTATTTCAAGATTAGAGCATTTTGGTATAGTGTTGACTAGTGCATGAATGAGATTGTAGGAAAATGACAAGAAGGTGACTTGGAGGAATTGAAGAGTTTATTTGAAAAATTAAAAGATCATAAAGAATGATATATGACATCAGTAAGCCTATACAATAGACCAAGAAAGTGGAGGACATCAAAATAATTAGTGAGAATTAAGTAATGAAGTGAAGATTGAGAAAATTGAATGCAAACATTTATGTTTACAAGTGTTATACAATAAATATAAGAATAATTTAAATGATGATCTACATCAATAAGGATTTATTGAAAGCACTTACAATTAAAAATCCACTGAATACCTAAGAAATCAACATTAAAACATGTTAGATGACCTGAAAGAATGTTTATTAGCACTTAGGTTGAAGCTAGACTTGCAAAGGGAAGATGATAACCACTTTTGCATATCAAACAAATACAAAAAACTAAGCACATACTAGTAAATAACTACAAAATTATCTATTCATTACTCTAAGAGGTGAAAAATAAAATTTTTAGTAGAGTCCAGTCATACCAGCCTAAGGGATGATAATCAATAGCTCAAAGGCTATATTTATAGAATAAATGGATTAAGAAAAGGGGAAAATTAGAACCTAAAGGGGAATTAAATGAGTTTAACCTCATTTCAATCATAATTACAATTACCTCTACATTTATGATCATTCAATATTCCTAATTGATTTAGGTCACTTTAGTCCATTGCACAGTTACATTATTCCTTCACTAATGTCTCTTTATGGTTGTAATAGTGGGATCAAGTTATTTTGAGCTAGGTTCCAACATCAATGTAGCTACAACCATTAGATCAATCTATTATAGTTTTTTACTAGTACTAACTGCTCTTCACTAGTTCATTGAGGCATGAAAGCGTGGATAGAAGGGTCCTTTTCATGTAGTTGTAATTGAAGATGAAACTATTGGGGTTTACATGTATAACTTTGTGGCATCTTTTAAAAGGATATCTCTTACTCAAACTAGATCATGCTCAAACTCATCCCCATGTTCATAGGTCCACTATATATGTAAAACCAATATCAGAATATCAATTTTCCTATAGTCATTATGTTAATGCAAACAGATAAACTATATATCCCCCTTTATTGATTATATTAGGTCTAAATAGACCCATTCTATCTTTTCAAGAATTGAGAGTTCACCATATGCAAGAATATTTATTTTAAGAATGGTGAACATAGTCATAAAATGAACCCTGCATGACACAAACCCTCAAGCTAGAGGTCCATATTAAGCTTTAATGGTGGTCCCTTTATGTCCTTTAGCCTTACTACATCAATTTTTCCCCTTAATGGTGTTTATCCAAACTCTAATGGCAAAGGGATGACATTATAATACCTATTTACCTTGGTTGAAAAACTACCCTTTGGTTCAACTTTGTCCATCAAAAATAGATTTAGACCAATAAAAATGATCCAACCTATCTTTATTCCCATTGGCCTCTTAGATCCCCATTTTCAGATCTTGACTTTTCGACCTCTAACACACCATTGATCTCCTCAGTACAAATAAATGTGGTCCACTGATTTCTTGTCACCAAAGATCATTTGACAAGTTGACTCAATATCACACCATTGGATCAAGATGTATGAATGAATGCATACCATTGGATTTGCCTGGACCTACCATTTGAATTCAAACAACTAGCTCATGAGCTTAAAATTGACATTTGTGTGCCCATATTTAATATCTGAATGAATGTATTTGATTTCCACATGAACATATTAATATTTTTGAACCCTGATGGTTATTTTTTGTGTCTTAAATTTAACATTTATGTGCTTATAAATTTCTATGCACATGACCATCAATGACATCTACAAGACCATCACATTTAAAAAAATATATAGTTAATCATTGGGATTTATTTTGATGTTTGCATGGATGTCTCCATCTACAAATCAGTATTTGAAAGCTTATATATTAAGTTAGGAAAATCATCAAGACATGAAATTTGTAGAGTATGTTCATGGCATGAGAAACACCATGGCACTATAATATTTTGGCTCATGCAACTTTCTTAGGTGAATTTATTAAATACATAAGTGAACTAGTCCATTCATTTCTTCATGACATCTTGGTAATGGTCTGGTCCTTAAACTTTTATAAATTAATACTTTGATCAATCTTTTAAGGTTATAAAGGATTATTAAGATTTATACAACCTAGTCCATACTTGTGAATTCTTGGACACAATAAAACTTACTTGGATCCTCTTCTTTATAATTCTAGACCTGTTTCAATCCTTTGGTCCACTCATTCCATCAAACCATGCAAAATATTTATATGTGGGCCAAATTTGGCCAATATCCAGTTAATACACAACCACCAAAAATAATGATGCAATAGTATAAGGAACAAAAATTTGAGAAGATAAATAACACATCAACCATTTGTATGCATAGGAAAATGAAAATAACCTTCTATAGCTTTGATTAAAAATGATCTTTGTTTCAATACCAAAGTGTTTAGGTTTACATTCACCAATTGGGTCCAAATTAGGGTAACATAAAAAAAATTCCAATGTGAAAAATAAGGGATAAATAACACTACAAATCAATAAAAATGTCTGGTCTAATGTCTCCTCAATTAGAATCAATAAGAGCCAACCATTTGAAATGACCGTGGATTACCTATTAATAAAAAATTTGGTCAAGGGAAATAATTTTCCCCTAAAAACTAAAAATAACTTTAATTTTAACTTTAATTATGATTCCCCCCCCCCCCCCCTTAATAAAAGTAAGCTCATTTCACTTTAGCTCCATTCACACCTAAAAAATAGATAAAGTTAGTTTTTGGCATATGTGAATAAAAATGAATTTTAAAAAAGAGTCATGGAAACATGAAGATATTTTTATTAGGTTACATTATCATGAAATATATTTCACCATGTAGACTTCATTGGAACTAGCTTTCCAAGGCCATAAATGGTTCAAAAAATAGACTCTCAATTTGTAATATATGGACAAAAACATCTTTTAGGGTAATTTAAAGCACTAAGTAAAAAATAATTTGTTTCTTAAATGCATTATTTTTAAAAAAAATTAAAAAATAATAAATTTTAAAAAATGTGTGTGGGTGAACTTTCTTGGGTCATGAGGATAGTTAGGTATCCCTCTTTCATGCATCCTAATAATAAGAACCAAGCGTGTCTATACACCTACAAGGGACAAAATGCACAACCTCTACCAATGCATCTACATGGGTGTGAGGGGCCAACTGACATGTCCATGTACCTAGGAGGGACCAAGTATATGTCCTTTAATATAGGCATGTGGTTGGTTTTATCATGTCTATGTAGCTAAGGTGGATATCTAGGTGAACACCTTTAGTGTAAGCACACAACTCTATGAGGCCAAAAAAGAACTTGAAATGAAAACAATAAAATTTTAATTTTAAATCAAGTAAGTTTTCCCCTTATGGGAGAGGAGGTACCATGAGGGGTGTTTAGGTAGAACCATGTTTTTTCCAAATCAAAAAATTTTTCACTTTGTCTTATACAACCATGGTCATTTTAAAAGCCATTTTGAATTCATTTTTTTACTTTGGCTTAAAAAAACATTTTTCAATTTTGATTTTTTAATAATGAATGGTTTTTAAATAGTTTGATTATTGATAAAAGTTTTGGGATCCATAAGGTAGGCTTCTTCATTGGTAAAAAGAGGGCTATGATGTCATTTTTGAGTGAAATGGTAAACACAAAATTTCTTCATATGGATTTGAAATTTCAAAAAGCACTAATTAAAAGGACCTAAGATGCATGAAAATTGAGATACATTGATTAAAGTATGGATGCAAGTGTTCATATTTGAGTAAGTGATACATTAAAACCTAGATTCAAGGGACAAGAATCTATTTTAATGTTAAATGTAAGATGTGAAATTTTACTATAGGGATTTGGTATTTATAGTGATGGTGGTTTTGAGTTCTAGTTCGACATGAAAACTGAGATGAACCACAAAGGCAAATTATGGTGTTGACACCAATGAATAATGAGTGTGAATGAAAGTGGCCAAAAGAAAACAAACAAGGTTCCCTAATTTTAGAATAAATGAAGGTCTATTGTGCAAAAAAAACAAATGGAGACTCTAGTCAAAATTACTCTTGAGTATTTTTGAATGATATAAAAATGTCTATAAACCAAAATATTTAGCTCATACTATGAATGGAACATGAAAAAATTTGATAGAGGATAAGATGGGAAGGAATAATAAATTAAATGAAACATTCTCATTGACCTGGTGTTTGAAAATGAGTTTATTTCCATTTCTTAGAACTTACAAGAATTATCTACCATAGATCTAATCATCATGATAATGAATCCTACCTTGAGAATTATTGCATATATATTACTCTATTGCTAGCTAGGCATCTATAGTCCTGATGGAATTATCTCTAATATCATTCAACGCCTTTATCTACTTCTAGTAGGGCATCTATAGCCTTGGTAGAGGTTTCTTGAATCAACCCAAATTAATTTTTTTTAAATAGATATTCTTTTCTTTTCTTTCTTTACATAGAATCTCAACTCTGGGTTGGGGACCACCATGGCAAGTGAATAATTAGAATTATAGTTTTTTCACCCTATATTTCCATCATAGTATTTTCATCCAAGTAAATATACAAATAAATAAGATATTAATTTTGTGTTTAGTTTCAATAAAATTTCTTCATTAACCAAATATTTTACCCAAATTAAACTTAACATGAATAAATATAGATAACACATAATAGTTTAAGCTTTTGATACTAATTCAAAAATAGAATCTAACATTATAAACTTCTAAAAGTAATTATGCACCAGAATGTCATTCATGTCACTTACCTAAAATCCCTCTATTTCCTCATTCTTTGATTAATAAGGGAATCTATAGGGAAAATATACGGGTTGGGACAAAAAGAGATAAGCAACAAGGCTAAATCAACAATAAAAAATAGGAAAAGTAATAAAATCAAGAAAAACAAATTAAACTACTAATGAAAGGAGCAAAGGAAAGTATATATGAAAGTAGGAAAAGGAAAAATAAATATGTATAGGAACTTGTCAGGCTCATTCAAAACTAGTAGTGTTGAGGAATTGTATATTAATAGGTAATGAAACATAATCACTAGTTAGACACATTAGGTGAAATGTATTCTCACCCAAGATTTTAGAGATTTAGTAGGGATTCAACCATAAGACATCAAATTTATCATGTTGTCCCTTTTTCCGTGACCATTGTCTAAGATAAGGACTCAAATATTCATAAGGACTTCACTTTAGCTTGTTTGTTAAACCAATTATTAATGACTCCTTGTGTTTGATAAAATGTAGTAAGGTTGCATCACATTTTTCTTCTAGTTATATTAGGTTCAAGATTAAAGCCTTAATTTTTTCATCAATTTCCGAGTAATTAATCATGAAATACAATCTTGAAATGCTTAGGTTCAGGGGAAAGATAGGATCTTGGCCATATATCAGATGATATGTGGAAATACCTAGAGAATATTTAATTTCAAACCTAACAGACCATAATGCAAACATCAAAATTTTGTGTCAATTCCTAGGGTTCTTCTATAATATTTTATTAATGATATCTAGTAAATTTTTTTTTTCAATGCAACAACTCCATTACCTTGTGGGTAATAATTAGATAAACTTTTTAGAGTTACCTAGTTATCATAATCCAACCCAATGAATCATAATGAGGAAAAATTATAGCCATTATCACATACCAAAGTAATAGGCATACAAAACTTAGTGATGATGTAATCCTTTAAGAAATTAATTAATACATCAGTTGTGTAATTGGTAAACACTTAAGCTTTGACCTAATAGGTACAATATATATTTTACCTAAGGATAAACTTATGTCCTATAAAAAATTTAGCATTGATAACACCAACAAAGTCAAATACCCATTTTGTGAATGGTAAAACATTAATATCTAGTTGTAACGACAAGGTGGGGGTACATTCTCCATATGTGACAACTTGGTAGGTATGATAGATATGGATGTGAAAATGAGAATATTTAAAAATATGTGGCCATTAATGTTGATTCACTTTTAGTGTTCCATGTGTCATTAGGGAACAAAGGGGAAAGTAAGAAACTCAATTCAAAGTCCTAAAATGACTTAGGGATTGAGTTATTTTTACAACTACTATTTGAAATAACACAAATAGTAGAGATGTGATCACCACTTCAAAGCCTGTAAATAGACCCTGCTATAAGGATAATATGTGTTATGTAGTGACACATTCTCTATCTAATATTTATGAATTATCTTAATGTTTTCCAATTATTTAGAAAAAGTTAAATAAATAATGGATATATACAACATGATCTAAGGTAAGGTGGTTCATAAGTGGATCCCAAAGATAGTAGGGTAAGGCGAGAAAGAGCTTGTGCCTAAGATGTATAAAATTACTAATTATACTAACTTCTAAGGAAATACATATGAAAATAACACTTAGCAACCCTAACATAATTCTCAAAGATAAATATATGTAATTACAAATTCAAGGGAAGATAATGCATATATTTGACAACATACTTTGTATAAATATAACTCATAGTAAATTGCATAACACATTTAGATGAAAATGAGAGAAAGTAGAGAAAATATACTATCAAACTAGTTATCCAAGAATTAAGCTCAAACTAATAGGTGCATATATAAAATCTAATTTTCATATTAATTTATAGAAAGGAAAAAATTAGACATCCAAATCTTGAAGAACAAAAACACAAATTACACAATTAAGCACTACAACCAATCTCATGAATTCTTTGGCTATTTTATATTGATTATTTCAAATAGTTATTTCTCCTTTAAAAATAATGAGGGGAGTCCCCTATTTATAGGATAAAATTCTTAAGATGAGTTTGAGTGGGCACACAAGCAACACCTATAAACAATCAAGTCGATTAAACCTCCACATTGCAATGAAATATTCTACATTTGATATTACAAAAAGACTACAAAATATTCCTAAGGGGATAGAGGTTTCGTTGGAGAAATTATTAATTTTATTTTTTCTACTTCTTCTCATTCTCCTCCTAGGTACATACTTCAACACATGCTTGATAATCTTTGTCTATTTGGGCAAAATCTAGGATCATGGGCCTAAATAAATTAGGTATATCCTAAATCAGCCTACCATGTTCTATGAGTATGGGCTTGAGTGCCTCTTTTATTACCTCTACCTTCTACAACCTCTGATTAGCAAACGCAATATGCCAATCACCTATGATATTGTCTTGGTACTAGCCACATCCTACTAAAAAAGTGTGATTAAGACCTTTAGCTATGTCTTAAACTCTTGATCTTCCATGAAAGAGCCATCAGGTTTGGTTACTTAGGTAATCATGTCATCCTTAAGTAAATGGGATATCTTAAACTCAATTTTATCAAAGGATATGTTTTCATCCTTGAGTGGATTAAACCATGTCTTTAAAATCCTCCTCTTTTTTATTAGGAGTGTATATGTAGGCACTATGTGCTCAAGAGGCAAAAGTTTGAGATCAAGGAATTTGTTACATCTTACCACTCTTTCCAAGTTTACCAACTTGGTGTCATAATGGAGAAGACTTTGGTCAAGCTTTGTGACCACCTTATCTTACCAAATCCCCTCTCCCTATCTCTTCTTCATACATTATAGAGGTTGAAAACATTTACTATTGAAATTAAGGTGTTGTTTGGCATTGTTGGTAGCATTTATTATTTTAGCCTTTGATTCTCCTATTACATTCCCTTCATTATAGCAATGGTGGATTCTTCCTATGTTTGTATTGTAGACACTAGGTCCTCAACATACTCTTGTACTTCTTTAGGGCCCACTTTCATTTTAATGGTTACAAGTAAGAGTGGTTCTTCACTCTCATATATCATAGTCAAGCTAGAATGTGGTTGTTCTAATTATCTCTGAATTACCCTCTTCATGGTACTAGTGGTGGGATCAATTTGG
This sequence comes from Torreya grandis, assembly GCA_037957365.1. Lineage (NCBI taxonomy): Eukaryota > Viridiplantae > Streptophyta > Pinopsida > Cupressales > Taxaceae > Torreya > Torreya grandis. Next base: position 374,157 of record JARHVA010005075.1, read on the forward strand.
GTTGGAGCTTGGTTTTCTCGAGGCTTCCCCTACCTTAATGTTTACATCATGTTTCTCACCTAATTTCAGGTGGTTGACTGAATGCGAAGGTTTGTAGTGGAAGTTCTTGGGTATAAGAAGAAGCTAGGGATGCTTGGCTATATATATATATATATATATATATATATATATATATATATATATATATATATATATATATATATATATATATATATATGATTGGCCCCCAAACATTACCCTCATTTGTTCTCAACATGGGCCCTACTAAGTCATTATTCAATCCATTAGGTCAATTAGACCCAACCAACATATATATATATATGTAGGTTTGTAGTGGAAGTTCTTGGGTATCAGAAGAAGCTAGGGATGCTTGGCTATATATATATATATATATATATATATATTTGTGTGTGTGTGTGTGTGTGTGTGTGTGTGTGTCTGTGTGTGTGTGTGTGTGTGTGTGTGTGTGTGTGTGTGTGTGTGTGTGTGTGTGTGTGATTGGCCCCCAAACATTACCCTCACTTGTGCTCAACATGGGCCCTGCTAAGTCATTATTCAATCCATTAGGTCAATTAGACCTAACCAACACACACACACACACACACACACACACACACACACACACACACACACACACACACACACACACACACACACACACACACACACATATATCTATGTGTGTGTGTATGTTGGTTGGGTCTAATTGACCTAATGAATTGAATAACGACTGAGCAAGGCCCATGCTGAGCACAAATGAGGGAAATGTTTGGGGGCCAATCATCTAGGCTACTATAGTGAGACAAAGTGGTTACTATTAGGTGAATTATTTAGGGATGGGACTTAGTGGCTTGTCAGCTATGAGGGAGATAAGGATAAGTGATGCACTTGTAGTGGGTGTCTGAGATGGAGGTGGAAAGTTTGTAATGGCAAGGGAGATGAATGGTAGTATGGTGCCTCCAAAGGAAGTAGTTATTGGGGATGTGAACATGGGGATGGCATGGGTAATACAAGTAAGGGGAGTTATGAATATACTAATAATGTGAAATGAAGGAAAAGGTGCTATACTTACTAAGGGGGTTTGGGAGGCTTTTGGAGACTTCTTCCTTGCATATACTTTATTGATCATCATCCCTACCAATGCTAACATCCCTTCTAAGGAAATATATATTCCTTATGAGGAGCCTTATTCTAAAACATTAATATTAGGAATCAATTGTTTAGAGCTCTATGGGCCAATTTCCTTAGTAGGTGTACACATGATTATGGGGCTTTGAGAAGGACCATGTTGGTTTCTTGAATCTCCTCACCTGAAGCTTAGAAGTATGGTTTTCTCATTTATAATATTGTAAAATGGGGGCCTATAGGGTCTATTTATGATAAGAGGGGTGTCATCATCCTCTTCTTCTTCCTCCTTATCCTCATATTCCACATTAAACATGATCTCATGGGTTGGTACAAGCTGAGGCTTTATTATGTCTTATTTCCTCCTCTCTCTATCAAGTCTCATTTCAAGTGGTATGTTATTATTTGTTACATTCCTTAAGACCACCTCATTATTCATTGAACTGAGGTATATCTAATCATGTACCTTGTCTTAATTCTTATAATTTATGGCCACATCTCTTTTAAATTTACTGAGGCACCTAGTAATGACCTAGTTTAGATACCACATTATGAGGTCATCTTTGGGAAATAGGTATGAATCCCTATGGCTCACTACCAATATTACATATTTCTACTATTTTACCTTATATTTCCTTAGCTAGTAAGGAACTTTATGTGGGGGTATCTTCTTCTTCCTCTTGAAGAGACCATCAATTGTATGCAACATCTAGTAAGCTATTTCTTCTTATACCAACTTCATTAGAACATACCTTGGTAGCCTAAAGGGAGATACCATTTCCAATTATACTTGGATAACTATATAATCATTTTAGATCCATAAGATACCTATATCTCTCAATGTATTCCTAACCTTTAATGGTATCCTCTACATTTCACATTCTATGATTGAATTGTAGATAGGGGATAGAAATCCTCTATAACTATTTTGATATGGAACCTAAAATGGTGAACACGCATTGTATAATATGTTTGAGGCATTTCTTCATCTCATTTAGGAGTCCATGGGTTTGGCCCTAATTATGTAGTTACACAAATATCATCCAATAGGTAGCTCATCATGTAAAATGGAGCCCCATTCTGGAAAGTATCATGCATTGTTGAAATTAGTTTCTTGATAATAATATCCATAAATGATGGGATTTATGAATATTCTAAGATTATTTACAATAGTGGGATATCCCTTATATCTACATATCTAATGTGGGTATTACCAAATACTTTGTTTAGTAGGGAAAGGCCAATCCTAACTTCGTATCTGAATGGGGAAATGGGTATATTCCTTTGGTCATCCATGGAGACTCTTGTTGGGTTTTGTGTCCATGAATCGAAGATAAACTCTAGCTTGTGTGCCTTATACCAATTTTTGATGATGGTCTAGTTATAGTCTAGCTAAGGTAGGGGCAGGTCATAATATTTTTAAAAACTTAGCCCTGTAAGGAAATGAGTAGCCCTAGATTCATGGATTTGAGTAATCCATTCTCACATTTTGACATCCTAAGGATGCCATATACTAGGTTAGTGAATGGAATGAAATTAGGTTTTACTATGGCTTTATTGAGACTAGTAGCTTAGAGTGCCAAGATGTCTAAAGTGAGCTGAATGAAATGGTGCATGGTATCAAAATCTTTGTGATCCCTAGCTCCTTTAGAATTATGATAAGCACTATTTTAATGCATGTCCCCTAAATTTATGGCCTTAGGGATGAACTCTATGTCCTTGACCATGACTGAATTAGCATATTGAAATAAGAAATAATCACTTCTAAATGTAATTCCCTTACCCAAAGTGGAGGGTCTTGCTCATTCCATTTCTCTAGTGTTCTTGGATAGAAATCAATGTCCTATAATATTTCTCTACAACTTTGGAGTTCCAACAATGGTGGTCGAGGTGCAATTCATGAAGAGATTAACCATTGTTTTTTAGACTAGGAATTTGAATCAAGAGAGGATTCTTAGTATGATGTTATTTTCAAAATGAAAACAAAATGAAAGAAACACACTAACTAGTATAACTCCTCTAGACCTAGTCACTAGGGGCAGCTTAATGAGGAAAAACCATTTGAATACACAACTATAAATGGAAAGAAATGAGAAATATGAACACAAAACACAAATTACTTATCAAATCCTTGATTAATCTAAAATTATCCTTCATTAGCTTACTCAACTTGTGCTTCAAAAGATCTTCATCAATGGAGTGTGGCTAACTTCATTTCTTCTTGGCACCTTTGTGATGGATTTTGATTGGATTGGCTGAAAACTTTGGCATTACAACACTAATTGTAATGGTTTTATAATTATTTGTGTATTATAACTTTACACTATCCAAGATTACAATTCAATAGACAAGGCCTCCTATTTATATATTTTGAAAATTGATTAGAATGAACCTGAACCATCCATGTCAAGATGAAGATGTGTGGCTAAGTATCCATTCAATTTTAGAATCTAAATTCAGTAAATGCCCTCATAAATATTTTGGATAGAGAGGCATTAAAGAGGTATGAAAGGGATTAATGAGGCATGGGAGGGCTTAATCTTTATATTTTATGCATTTATGGCCTAGGGATATCTTTCCAAGAAATGATTCACTTGATGATGTAATTATTCAATATTAATTTCCAAAAATAAATATTTAACAAGTTACATGGAAAATTAAATTAATATTTTTATTCAGATTAATTAGTCTTAAACATGATTTATCACTTTTGGTGCAAATCTTGGAAATTAGTGCACAAAGTCATCAAATTGTTCAAAATGTCATATTATTGGCTTGAAATTTGACTAGATTGGAATTAGGATGTGATGTTAGATGTGTTGGATCCATGATCACATTTTTGATGTTTCCAACACAAAATAATAAGGGCACATATCTTGTGTAATAAATCTAGTAGAAAAGAGTAATCCAGAGTACCTAGGTGTGAAAATGTCATTTTGACTCAAAATGGTTTGATCAAAGTTAGTTGCTTCACAAATTGCATTACCTCATTTAATGATACCCTAGCCAAAATTATAACTTTTAAATAAAAATTTCAAAACTTTTTAATGTGTTTTAGTGTTTTAGGCCAAATTGTGATGCTTTGATATAAATTGGTTAAAATCCTAGCTGGAGGTTATTGGTGGCTAGTTTTAGGTGTCTACAGTTTACACCTATTTGGGAAGGAATTGCAAGATATATGTCAGTAACATCTAATTAAAGAATGAAAAAGTTCTGAATAACTATAAATTCAATGATAATGGATGAAGTGTATTATTGCCCGTCGAGGGAATGGTTGGCATAAGTAGGTCGGCAAATGGTCCCTCAAAAGAGAAAAGCAAAACAAGGGGACCAAACATATGAAGATGATGGGGTGAGATCACAATGAGTTGGAAAAAGTGGTCAAAATCATTGAAAATGCAAGTGGGATGGTGTATAATGGTTTTACCAAAGGTGGTTATAAACATTATACCCTGATATTGGTAACATGGTATGATAACATAATTATTTGCCCAAAGGCGATTATAATCATTAAGAAGATGAAGTTACCCCAGTTAGGATAGATAAACAAGATAAAAACATTCCCTTGTTTGGGAAAAATGAAAGTACATTTGGTGAAAACACAATGATTTTCCCAAAGGTGGTTATAATCATTAATAATGTAGGTGGGATGGTGTACAATGGTTTGCCCATAAGCAATTATAATAATTGGACCTTAATTATGGTAAACATGATTGATTAGTTGATGATGGAAAATATGATATGGGTAACTTGATATAGAGGATAAAGATGAATTGAGACAACTTGATAATATGGAGATGTTTATCTAAACTAACAAAGGTTTAAATTCTTCCATTGTTTAATTACTCTATTTGGAATATGATTGGGATTGGATTAGGATGTTGGTGCTGAGGAGATGTTGATGCCACCATTGCTAAGTAGACTTCTTGAATCTTATTTTTGTTGCATCACTTGATGATATGCATCATGATAAAATAACATGAGGACTATGCCAAAATATACATAAGGATTGATTCCCAAAATCCAATAGTCAAGGTAAAATAATGAACTAATGATAAAAGCCATTATGACAATGTAGACATATGAATATGGATGGATTCAAGTATAAATGTATAAGAAATCACCTAATGAATGCACATAGACTGAATCATGGTAAAAGTGCCGAAAGTAAATAAATAGGCACACAAACAATAAAATCAAAAAATCAAAGAAACAAACAAATAAATAAATAAATAATAGTTAGTCCTAATTTTAGTAAAAATAACATGAATTAAACCTACATGATGAATATTGTTCCTATAAAAATAGGTGATAACTTATCAAAAAAACATGATGGGGGAAAAGAATAAAAGGAAGGGGGTGGCCGAGTTGTCTCCATATTTCCTAGGCAAATGAGCATTACCTACATAGTTCCATGGATGTAATATCCAACAAAAACTCTAGGCCAAATGTAGTTCTCCCAAGAAATGAGAAGAAAATGATAAATGATGAAAACAAACATGATGGATGTGATAAAAGAATAGGAATGGCCTTGAAAAATGATAATTACATGGGAGAAAAGGCCAAAAAGGAAGGGGAAACTAAGTGACAAGTGATTTTATTGTAACTTAATAAGGGTTCCCAGAATCCTCAACAAAAAGAAGTGGTCAATGTTTTGGGTTTTTATAATGATTTTACAAATGTTTTTGGAAATTTCTATTTATCTCAACTCGATCGAGAATTATGAGACACTAAATGGTCCAAGATCATAAAATAGTAAGAGTGTTGACTTAGGTTGATTATAAAATGATGAGAGCATGGATAAGGTTGCTTGAAAAATGGTGAGAGCATGGCTTAGTTTGCTCATAAAATGGCAAGATAATGGCTTAGGTTTCTCACAAAATGGTGAGATCATGGCTTAGAAATGGTGACTAATCTAACCTCAACAAGTATCAAGCATTGCCTACATAATCCTAAGATAGGACCTCAAGTCACTATAGTTCTACCTTATAGTGGAGGAATATGATTAATAAAGCAACAAATTCAAACAAAATAGGCACTATTAGCATAATGACACAATATGGCATAATAAATGGATAGTTGGTACATAAAATATTGATAAATAAATGTTTCCCCTAGTTTGCCCATAGGTGGTTATAACTAGGATACAATAGCATAGGTCAATGATATTAATTTTCTCATAGGTAGTTATAATTAGTAATAAGACTGATGAGACACTAATTTTCCAATAGGTAGTTATAATTAGGAAAACTTGGTATAGACAATGGAAGAAGAAATGAAGGATGCAACTTTCAAACTATTGTATTACTACTCCAAAATATTACCTCAATCTAGAAAGTGTGAAACAACTTCTAAAATTGAATATGAATTATCTTGCTAAAAGTGATGATGCAACTGAATGAAATGGAACCAAGGTCATAGGGCTAGATAAGGAGGGAGAAATGAACTCATTTAATGATAATGTATGGTAAAATGGATAGGTGATATAGAAAATTGGTAGGTTGTTAGGATGATTGAATGTTAAAAATGGTATAGTACAAAGAAGAGTGATAAAATGGCACAACTTGAAATGGTCCTTATAGATAATACACCAAGTCACTCAAGCATAGTACCATTTGAGGTGAATATTTTTCATTGGCTCATCAATTTTTTGTTTGTATAGTGTGGTAAGAATGTATGCTGCTATTCCAATTTTTTTTGTAATTATAAAAGGACCGACCCAGTTGGGTTTTAACTTGCCTTTGTGTTTCTTCTAGTTCATGGTATTATTTTGGTTTTCTTCAAGGGAAATATCACCAATTTCAAATTCTCTATGTTTCACACACTGATTATAGTGGCCTATAAGTTGATTCTAATAGACTTGGAGATTATTCATTGCATCCATGCATTTCTCATTAAGTATCTATAGCTATTGTAGGTGAGCTACTCGATAGTTATTGTTATCTAAGACATGCTTGAAAGAGATGTGTAGAGAATGCAACTTGACCTCAATGGGAAGGATGGATTATATACCTTAAATAAGTGAATATGAAGTGGTTCCTATGGTTGTATTCTGATTGGTGTAGTATGCCCAAAGAGCATGAAATATCTAAAGGTGCCAATCAGGACCAACATAATTTATAATCTTTTTTAAAATGTTAACAATGGTTTTTGTTTGATGATTCAGCCTAATCATTACCTTGAGGGTAATATGTCATGGAGAAATGTTATGTGATTTTGTATTTGGCACATATATTTTTGACATCCTTATTATTAAATGATCCTCTATTATCAAATATAATGTTAGAAGAGATACCATAGTGGAAAATGAGGTGGTTAAAAATGAACTTGGAAATTTGTTTTTCAGTCATGTAAGTGAGGGATATAGCTTCAATCCACTTAGTGAATTTTTTGGTGGTCACAAAGATATATTTATGGTCATTAGATGATGTAAGATTGATCTTCCCAATGAGGTCGAGGCCCCATGTAGTGAATGCCCGTGGTGTCAACATTGGTTTCAGGGTCTTGGTCAGGGCATGAATCAAATTGGCATGCCTTTGACACTTATCAAACTTCTTTTCATATGAAGTTATATTTGCATCCATCATGGGCTGATATTAACTAATATACAAGATATTTTTGGATAGGACTACCCCACTAGTGTGGGCTTCACATACTCCTTTTTCAACTTCCCATAATTCTAGTCTAGATTTTTCTAAAGTCAAAAAATGAAGTAGAGTTCCATCAAAACTATGGTGATAAAAGGTTGACCCAAGTAAGGTATAATTAGTGGTTTGGTGGATGAAGGATTTGGATTGATTTCAATATAGGTCAAGTGGTATAATTTGGTCATGGAGGTAATTGTAGAGGTCTATGTACTAGATAGAGCTAGGACCAACAATATCATAAATCATTTTGATAGTTGAAGGTTCATGAGTTGGTGCTAATAAATTCTCAACAAGGAGCTAATACTCTTTAGTTGTGTTTGTTTTTCAACTAATAGATCCAATATTGGCCATAACATATACAGTTCTATTACTTTCCCTTGGTATATTCTCAAACTGAATGTCAATAATCTACTTTTTGAGAGTGTCAACCATGGCTTTATATGGAACCATCTTGTCATCTTTGGTCTAAAAGTGATTTGTAACCTGATTGATGATTAATTGAGAATCACCATAAACCTTGAGATGATATGTGTTCCATTGTACTTCTTGGTTAATATTTGAAACAAGTTCTTCATATTCATCCATGATGTTGGTATAAAGAAATCCAATCCTAAATTATTTAGGGATGAGATCCCCCTATGGTGTAATAAATAAAAGCCTTCCCCTAATCCATGTGTAGTGAATGATACATCAAAATAAAACTTCTAGTGATGGTCCCCAAGAGGTGTGTTAATGATGGTCATTATGTATTCATCAAGAAATTAGAATGTTGATGGCTCTTTATTAACAAGGGGTCCTTTAGTAAGAATATCTATAAGAACTTTCCCCTTAATGGATTTTGGTTGATGTACTCGATGTCAAACTCACTTAGAAGCATGATACATTTGACCATGTGGCCTTGTAAATATATTTTATATAGTAGATAATTGAGTGGATCTACTATTGAAATAACCATGGTCTTATTATTTAACATGCAATGGAACAATTTTTGAGTTATGAAGACCATGGCTAAACATGCTTATTCATAGGTCTATAATTATGTTCATATGTGACCAATGTATAACTTAAATAGTACATGGCATGATACTTTCCATTATCATGATGTTGAGCCAAAATTACCCCTATGGCATTGTTATTAGCTAATAAATACAACAAGAATGACTTTCCTAGCATAGGAGGCAACAAAATAGTTGGATTCACTAGATAGTCCTTTAGCTACTAAAAAAGCTATCTAGCAATGATAATCCTAGTGAAATGTCACTCCTTTCCTCAAAATACATGTAAAAGGATGACATTTCTTTTATAATTATTATATGAAGCATTGAATGGACCGGATCTTGCCTTGCAAATTGTAGAGCTACTTTAAATTAGTTGATGGTTTTATCTCTATTATGGCTTAGACTTTTGTTGGATCAACTTCAATGATTTGACGAAACACAATGAAGCCAATAAGTTTTCCTGATGCAACTCAAGATAATTTGACTCAAGAGAAGATGGTTAGTATCATGTTAGTTCCAAAATGAAAACATAATGAAAGAAACACACTAACTAGCATAACACCTCTAGGCCTAGTCACTAGAGGGAGCTTAGTGAGTAAAAACCATTTGAATACACAACTAGAAATGGGAAGAAATATGAAATATGAAAAGAAAACAAAAATTTATTACCAGATCCTTGATTTCTCCAAAAGGCTCCTTTTTTGGCTTGCTCAACTTGTGCTTCAAGAGATCTTCATCAATGGAGGGTGGATACCTTCATCTCCTCTTAGTACCTTTGTGATGGATTTTGATTGTCTTAGATCAACAATTTGGCATTATAACACTAATTGTAATGGTTTTGGAATGATTTGTGAATTATAACTTTACACTATCCAAGCTTAAAATTCAATAGGCAAGGCCTCCTATTTATAGATTTTTTAAATTTATTAGAATGAACCTGAACCACTCATCTCAAAAAGATATGTGGCTAGGATCCATTCAATTTTATAAGACAAATTCAACAAATTCCCTCATAAATATTTAGGATAAAGAGGCATTAAAAATGTATGGGATGGCTTAATCCTGATATTTTATACATTTATGGCCTAGGGATGTCTTTCTAAAAAATTATGTCACTTGGTGATGTAGTTATTCAATATCAATTTCCAAAAAGAAATAATTAACAAGTTACATGGAAAATTAAGTTAACCTCTTGATTTAAATTAATTAGTATTAAAAAAGATTATCACTTTTGGTGTAAATCTTGGAAATTGGTGCACAAATTAATCAAATTAGTCGAAATATCATATTATTGGCATGAAAATTGATTGGATTAAAATTAGGATGTGATGTTAGATGCATTAGATCCGTTATCCCATTTATGATGTTGCAAACACAAAATAAAAAGGGAATATGTCTTTTGCAAGATATTTTGGTAAAAAAGAGCAATCTAAAGCACCTACATGTGAAAATGTCATTTTGACTCAAAAAGGTCTGATTAAAGTTATTTTTTTCATAAATTGCATTACCTCATTTAATGATACTTTGGCCAAAATCAACACTTATTTATAAAAATTTCAAATATTTTTAACATGTTTTAGTGTTTTAGACCAAATTGTGATGCTTTGATATAAATTAATCAAAACCCTAGTTAGAGGTTATCGTTGGCTAGTTCTAGGTGTCTACATATTACATAGCTTATAGAGAGAGTAAATAATTAGGGCTTTAAATGCAAGTGTTAGGTGACAATGATAGAGTTGAGTAGCCTTTTGAATATTTCCTTGATTAATTTAATGTTGGATGGTGGTTCTAGTTTGTGCCACATTAATGGTGAGCTTGTCACCTTTGCATTCAAAATTTATCATTGATTTACCTTTGATTCACTATTAATTTTAGCTTTGAAGCTAAAGTTTGACACCATTTGACATGTGGAAAGCCACCTCAAATCCAACTAGGTGGTCATAGTGATTTAGGGTGACTTAGTTGCTTAGGCAAATCAAACTAAGACATGTGGAACTCTTTGATTAGTCTCAGGAACTCTATATGTATCTCTATGTGATGACTCATTTATTTAGTTCCATGTGGCATCCTTTGATTGGTGGTGAGTTTTAGGGTGGAGCCCTCTAATTTGATCAGCTATGATAATTCCACTTATCATTTTTACAAGTAATTTGGACCTTTCTTGGATAAGTGTCTCCTTTGGAAGGCCTCTGGGTAGCTATAAGCAACTTGTTTTGAAAGTGTGGCTCGAGTTAAGCCACATGTCACTCTTAGAGGAAATTCTATTGATTTTGGGTTGCATATCCATGGGAATTACACATGACATCATCTCATAGGTTACTTATTTTATAAGGACATATGGTGGCTCAGATTGATTAGGTTTGCTTAGATAGACCAATATCTTGACACATAGCCTATGGATTTGAATTCTAATGACTAACTCCTTTGCAAGCTCTCATGATAGTGCCATGTAATTTTCAAGATTCATTGATTTGTTCCAAGTGTCCTATGAAAAAATATGGATCACTAGGGCACAAAAAATGCCTATGAGGTGGAAATCTATCCTTTTTTGGTTACAACTTTAAGTTTAACATTTTGTGGGGCATCTCAAACTGCTAGTTTAATTTTGACATCCTATGAAGTCATGTGAGAAGATAGATTAGAATTCATGAAATGTCAAATGCCCATCATAAGCAAAGTAAATCTAATTAAATAAAAAAATACATTATTAAATGATTTAAATAGAATTTAATGTCAGCATAATAGGATTTGTTGAAGTAATATTGTGTTTGTGCCCATTTGAAGGCTAGGTGGAATATTTTGATGAAGGCCTGTCTACACATCTTGAATTTCCATTTAAACTTGGAGAAAAATTGAAGTGACTTGAAATAATTTATATATTTATAAATGTTATTTTATATTGTAAAATAAATGTATAACCAAGAATTGTTGTGAAGTGTCAAATCCATTACTATGCAAACAAATGAACCAACAAGTTTAGCTTTTGGACATCTTGAAGAATCAAAATAGAAGGGTTCCCATTCTAGGAATAGGGGGTAGTTGAGTATCAAAAATTAATAGTCTACCTTGATTATTTTATGGGATGTATCATAACCTAAGTTTTGACTAGTCCCATATTTTCCATGGAAATCAGTGAGTACTTCAGTTTCTTCCTATTTTTTTAGACATCATAGATCTATGACATCAATATTTTTTATATAATACACCTAATTTGATCATGAAACTGATACTTTCTAGGTGTATCATTATTATTTTAGTGGAGTTTAAGCTGGATGGGAGCTCATTGTTTAGAAAATAATAGACCACATCCTAGTATCTATCATTATTAGTTATATCTTCCACTATATATTATTTGCAAACTATCTATGGGTCTACTTCAACCATGAATGTACTAAGTCCTTGAACTCATAAAATTTTCATTGGTTGAATTTATAAGTCAAACTCTTTGATAATAGTCATACATTTTCACTTTTTCTCATCTAATTCATTTTTCATTATCATAGCCTTCATGGTTTGTTTGAACACAATGATGAATACCTTAATATGAAGAATGTAGTACCGAAATTTTTTGAGTGATTTGATTAAGGCAAAATCTTGTTTGTCTATTGATGAATACATTATTTCAACATTTTAGAGTCTAAAACTTATGAATGAGATAAATCTCTCATCCCTAAATTCTTTCTTATATGTTACAACGATAACACTTTAGTGTTCAAAAGTGAACAAATAGATGTAGAAGGGTTGTGTATAGTCAAGACTAAATATCACTTGTGTATTTATAATCAATGTCTTTATTTGAGAAAAAATCACTTGTGCTTCACTCATCCATTAAATTTTTTTATCCTTATTTAGCATGTTTTTTAGTGGTTGGACTATCTCTATGAATCCTAAGACGAAGTTCCTCACAAAGTTAATATTCATGAAGAATGACTTTAGTTATATTATTTTACCAAATAATGATTTTTTTAGGATTAATTATAATCGTTATGGGTATATAGGTATACCTCATTCAGATATGACTCAACCCAAAAATTTATCTTTTATCACCCTAAATATACACTTTTTCAAGTTCAGGTATATTCCATGGGCTATACACCACTACAATACTGCTCTTAGATCCTTCACATGTTCTTCCTAATATTTATAAAATATAATTAAATCATCCATGTATATGACTATGCAACTACTAATAAGATCCTTAAATGTAAGTTTCATGGCATGTTAGAAGGTGGAACTTTCATTGATTAGGCAAAATGGTACCCTTTTGCATGGGAATGTATGCCACTTGGTTGTAAACATTATATCCATTCTATAATCAAAGTTTATCATTACCTGATTATAGATTGAATAGCTACCAAGAAATGACATAATTTAAGAGATGTTCACCATCTATGAGAACTCATCTAGTGAAGGTAGTAGGTAATTATCCTTTTCTAAGGCTTTATTTAGGTTACTTAAATCCACACAAAGTCATATATCACTGTTATTATTTCAAAATGGTACCAGACTTGCCACACATGTGGATTTCCTAATAGGAAATATGATATTTTCTAAAATAATTTTTTGCACTTCCTTGAATATAAAAGGCTCTAACAATATATTTACCGGTATTTACCTCTAATAAATGGCTTAACTTACAACTTGGGAGGGATAGTATACATGATAATAGAAGTGTTGAAAAATTTCATGTCATTATATATCCATGATATAAAATCATTGAATTCTTTTAGGGCTTGACCAAATTATTATTTCTCCCCTTGGGTACACATTTTGCTTATAAGCACATTTTTTGATTCATTGGCATTACCTAGACTGTAATGTTAGTGTAGCATGCCTTTGGTGGATATTGTATTGTATTTTTCACCTTGGTAATACATATCAAGTAGTATTTCTATACCATTACCATTAATATACTATTTGTTTTTTAACTTATCACCCCTTCTCCATCTAGTTAAAATTATTCTCAGTCATCTTCATCAATAAGATGAGACTCAAATACATTAGTGTTTATAATGAAGTTGATGATATAATGATCATCATAAAAAACCTATAAGTTATAGATATTATCAATAATAAAAGGAGATACTGACTCTACTAAAACCCTCCTCAATTTGGAGTTTGAAACTGGTTCCAAGGTACTTGCAACCATTACCAATACATCTACCATATGGTTTCTTTTGCAGTGTAGTGTGTAAATATTAAATGCATCAAAATATTATATTTATTTAAATAATGAAATATGATACATAGACACTTTTCATTAAAATAATAATAGATCCTTACCTATCTAATGACTAGTTATGAATCACTGAGATACATGAGATTCTTGACTTTCCTCCTAAGAGCAAACTGGAGACCATGAATTAATGCCTCATATTCCACCACATTATTCATGAAAGTAAATTATAAGTGAAATTTAGCTAGGTGTGAATTAACTCATGGTTTGATGAGTTTCACTTCATCACCAAACCTACTCATGGACTTAGAGCCATCAAATTTTAGAGTCAACAAATAGTTTTTAGTTGTGTACAATAGGCTCTAAAAGGTAGGTGTAGTAGCAATATTGATCTCTTTTCTTGTTTTATCAATGGCAATTGGGCATACATTTTACTTCTTATATGATAAGGACATTTAGGTTAGGTCTTTAGTAGTAGAGGTAGGCATAGGGCTATCCATAATAGCCATTTTCTCATCTGAAGAGCTTGTAATTCCTTTATTTTCACCTAGATAATCTTGTTTCACACCCTCATATGCTAGGGTAGAAATAGAGAATGGATTTTTCTCTAATTCATAAATGATATCCTCCTTATAAAAATGATCGAACCCTTCAAATTATGATTTTTCTTGTAAGTTCAACATATTAATGAATAAGTTCTCATAAGTTTCTACCTCTTTCTCAAGTTTATACACCCTAAGTTCTGAATATTTGAACAAAATTTCATTCATTTTATTATATTTTGTTATCATGTGAGTCATCTTGGTCTCTCTTTCAATTCAGGTCTAGTTGGGCATACCATGCCATTAGATTTACATATGATATAAATCAATTACCATTTATCTATTTAACATTCTTGACCAATATCTATTTAGGAGCATACCATATGCATTAGGTATATCAACTACCTAAATATAAATAAATTTTTTCACTCTTGGGTCAAAATCTAATTACATTCGAATTTCGTCAAGTTGAACAACCACTTAGACCTCTAAATTGTCTAATTAAAAAAAAATCTATTTGACTTCACATATATTAGACCTAATCTATGACAAATGACATATGACATCACAGTGATAGAATAACCTAAATCCACCAAAAAAATATGTAATTTCTTAATAAAAATATGTACTATTAGGAGGAAATGAGGAGTTTTATTTTTATCTTTGTAAATAATTTCAATGTGAGCATATGTAGTCTTATTATCCTCTTTCTCTTAAAGAGTAGATAATTCTTTTAGTAACAAGCCTTTTAGTTAGAAAATTAGATAAAATTAAACATTGTTATATTATTTTTATTTTTATTCAATTCATATACAATTATATATGTTTATTTTGTTCTACTAGTTTGTTATTTTATGGGGGATAAATGTTAGGAACCTATGCAACCCTTTCTCTTTACTTTGTTTGTATATTAGTTGTTATGGATGCATATACATTGTAAGTCATCCCATGAGCATTTTGTTTTATCCCACATCATGGAAAGTAGTAGTTTCTTAGATTAGACTTAGTATATAAGTAAGTGTTGAGGCCCCTAGAGGCATCCATGAATTTCTTATATTGAGCTTGCTCAAAAGAAGTTGCCCCCTCGAAGTGGACTGTGATCAATATAATCATTTTGGTGCTTTTGTTAATTATATAAATCTATTTTTCATGAATTGTAATTAATTTGTTACAAGAAGATCCTATGATCTAGTATCAGAGCACTTTTTAGGGCCAAGTTTTTTCTCCTTCAAAAAGTTTTAACTATGTTTTGATACATAATCCATTTAAGTATTTTTTTAGAAAGTCTTAACTCTATTCTGATGGATAATCAATTTTAATAATTATGTATATCATAATAATGTATTTTAGATCAAGGTAAAAACATGGCCACATAACTATGGGAAATGCTTCGGTGAAAGCCATAAAACCCATTATGAGTACCACATGAACCCAAAAGTATCTAGCCCATTGAGAGGACCTACCAGCAAAATGGGTAATGACCCTTCCTAATTGAGTAGTTCCCATCCATGAGGAAAACCAAGAGCTATCACT
This sequence comes from Torreya grandis, assembly GCA_037957365.1. Lineage (NCBI taxonomy): Eukaryota > Viridiplantae > Streptophyta > Pinopsida > Cupressales > Taxaceae > Torreya > Torreya grandis. The sequence goes on from JARHVA010005075.1 coordinate 390,178, forward strand.
GAGAGGTAAATCCATGGCTAATTTTTTTTGGAGAGCGATACTCACTTAGATGACATTGGTGGCCAAAGTGATATCTTTAAACCCTTAGGTAACCATTAAAACTTAGGGTCAATTTCTACCAATTTCTAGATATTACCATGGAGTATCAAAAAACTTTCCATATCAGATCTTGAAACTTGACATACCAATTTTAGCATATTACCAATAGAGTATTAGAAAACTACCATATTAGATCTCCAGACTTGTCATATCAAACATAACTAGAAGAGTATTTTTTTCATTTTTTTCCATATATCTCTATTTATAGCCCCGTTGATCCTGAAATTTCATCTAGACACCTAAAATTCCATTCCCCACATTTTCTTCCTTGAGGTCCCATATCCCAATTCCACTCCTAATTCTTTTAAATCTCAATTTACCCATTTTTTAGGTTTTGCCATAACTTATATTTTTATTCATTTTCCTCAAAAAAATTCCACGTTATTCATCTCCATTTTTTAATCCTTTGACCCTTTTTGATAAATTTTCTAGTTTTTCTATTTTTACTCCTAAAATTATCCTAACCTTCATCAATCATACTCCCAATATGCAATATAATTAGTCAAAGTACCTTTACCCATTCCATTTTTGCCCAGATTTAAAAAATTCTCTTATTAAACATATCTTAACTCTAGTTTTCCTACCCATTACAAAAAGAAATCTCTTATTCTAGTCATCATAGTAACCCGAACAGGAAAAAAAATGGAGGATGAAATCACTACCTTCAAGCCTCACATCAAAGATCTTGATGAAAAAATTCTTGCCCTCAGTCTTCAACATACCACCATGTACAATAGACAACATCTAGAGTCCTCTTCGGACACCTTTTTTTCTTATTCTAGTAATTTTCATGGGTCGAAGCTTAATTTTTATTGAATAAATGGTGTAGATTTGACTAGATGGATCTATCAAGTAGAACAATATTTTATTTTACATAATAATTTTGATGATAATAAGGTCTTGCTTACATCCTTTTACTTAGAACATGAGGCCCTTCAATAGTATTGTTGGTATACCAAGGCTCATGATGAGCTTGTATGAATAAATTTTTGCACCCTAATTTTGCAACGGTTTGGCCCAAGTGATTTTGATGAATTCATTGGATCACTTACTAAACTTCATCAAATAAGAACCATGAGAGAATATCAAATAAAATTTGAAAAATTGGCCAATCGCATAGAGGGATTGATTGATGAATTCTTCAGGAGTTGCGTGGAATGAAAGATACAATTCACGTAGAGGTCAAAATGTTCTATCCCAACATAATGATAGAAGCCCTAGGGTTGGTTAAGTTAGTAGATGAAAAGATCACAACTCAACAATGATTCAAATCCAATGTTTATCCATTCATAAATATAACTCCACAATGATCTCAAACAATGTCAACCCCCAAAATCACTCTTATAAAGCATTTGATCAAAGTAGAGATGTGAGCCCATAAAGAAAAAGGACTATGTTATAATTTTTATGATAAATTCACTTAGGGGAATCGATGTGTAGAATAAAATATCTACCTACTGGATGTGGATTCTCCACTTGAAACTATTTTTTTTGAATATGCTTAGGATATAGTAGATAATCTAGAAGAAGCTCCACTAATTATGAAACCTACTTCTCTGGAAGACCAACCAGAGATATCTCTCCATGCCTTATCAAGATTAACCACCCCACAAACCATATGGGTTAGGGATTACTTGAAGAATCTCCCTCTCACAATACTCATTGATTTGGGTAGCACTCATAACTTCATTAACCCTCGAATCACCAAATAGGATGATTGTTTTATCTATACTTGCTCTAATTTTAAAGTCATGATTCCTAATGGGGGCACATTACCTTTGAAATGGATGTGTCACAATGTGTGTATCTCTATTGGAGATTATAACTTCTGATCTAACATGTTTACATTTACCTTAGGTGGTTATGATGTTATTTTAGAAACCCAATGGTTATGCACACTTAGACCCATCTTATAAGATTTCGCTAAACTTTAGATGCAATTTTTAGACAATGGGTAAAAACACACATTAAAAGGATTACAATTGGGGTGTCTCAACATCATAAGTTCACATCACCATAAAAAATCTTCTTAATAAGAATTCATATGGAATTATTTCCTAGCTTCATTCCATTTAAATTCAACCATCAATAATCTCCACTACTCTTTTTGATCTATAAACCATTCTATAGAGGTATGCATGTGCCTTTATCAAACTAGTGGGATTGCCACCTTCACAATAAAAGGACCACCATATTCAAATCCTTCTTAGAATTATTCTTCCCAACATCAACCCTTACCACTACCCATTTGAGTAAAATATTGAGATCAAGATGCTCATTTGAGACTTACTAAAGCAAGACAGTATTTGCCCCAATACCAGCTCATATTATTCCCTAGTTCTCCTTGTCTAGAAAAAATATGGGTCATGGCACCTCTACATTGAATTTCATACATTTAATCACATCACAATCAAGGATAAGTTCCTAAACCCTATTATTGATGAGCTTCATGGTGCTCATTTTTTCTCCAAGTTGGATATTTGCTCTGGATACCACCAAATCTAAATTCATGAGGATGATATCCCTAAGATAGTTTTTCACATGTATGATGGCCACTATGAGTTTTTGGTCATGCTCTTTAGCCTTAATAATGTTCCTTCAACATTTTAAGAATTAATAAATAAATATTCTATCCCTACCTATAGAAACTCATTTTGGTTTTCTTTAATGATATCCTCATCTATAATAAAACATGGTTTGAACATCTTTAACATATAGAGCTCACACTACAACTACTCTCTGATCATCATCTCCTAAATGTAATTTTGTCTAGGATGAAGTGGAGTATCTTGGGCATATTTTTTTATCCCAAGGGGTTTAGATGGATCTTGAAAAAATAGCTAGTATGACAAATTGGCCTCATCCTTAGACACTGAAGAGCCTCCATTTCTTTTGGGGTTGTCTAGATACTATCATAAGTTTGTCAAGGATTATGGGAAGATTGTGGATCTAATGATAGTAATTTTGAAAAAGAATTCTTAATCATGGACAAAAATTTTTGAGTGTGCATTTTAAGAATGAAAATAATTTATGTGTATTATCCCTATTCTAGCTATGTTAGATTTTGCCAAAACCTTCACTATTGAGAGTGATTCTTATGGAAATGGACTTGGTGTTGTTCTCCTCTAAGAAATATGCCCCATTGTAGTCCCCAAAATATCCCTTTTTGGCAAGAATTTTGATGAGCTCAAAATATGGCTCATTATTGACATGTTATTTCCCTCAATTCATCTCTCTAATGATATTATCTTATGCAAATCATAGATTGCTAGATAGCTATTACATGGAGAGTAGATACATGTCTTGTTTATATTGAAGCAAAGATTAAAACCTTTACTTTATCATTAATGTCTAATACATAGCATGTTTTAGTGATTTTTGTTGTGAATAATGTTTAGGAAGAAGACACAGGTGATGTATAGTGAAAGTTCAATTTTGATCTCCATCCAACAGAACTATGACCTCCACAGGCTTATTTATACAGACTCCACAGGCTTGTTTCTATGGACTCCATAGGCTTGTTTCTATGGACTCTACAGGCTTATTTCTACAGACTCCACAAGATTTTCTCTATGGACTCTCTAGGTTTATTTCTATGGACTCTGTAGGCTCATTCCTACCAACTCTATAGGGTCAATTCTATGGATCCTGTAAAGAAAAAGCTACAAATAGGGAAGTTGGAAGCTAGATAAGATGAGGGAGAATCATCCCAACTAGATTAAAATGAGGAAAATACCCACCTACTATTTTATAGGATTTTCTTTTGTTAAAGTTGTATATATTTGGATCCTAAGACTATTATAGGATAGTATATCTATTTCACCAAAGTAATTAGATCTCTTGTAAATCCAATCTCTTATTTTTGGATGAGTGGATCAATCAAGGAGTCTTATCTCTTTGCATCCTATTTTGAGTTAATTATATTAATATAAAATGTAATACTTTTGTTATTATATAGATAATAGGGAATAGACAAAAGATATGTACAAGTATATTACAGGTTTTAGATAGATTTTAATCATTTTAGTTTTATGAATTATCACTTTAGTTTTTAGCATTGATTAATCATTGTTCTTGAGTCTGAGAGGAGCAAGGGCCCACTCTCCTTGGAATTAGTAATTGTGTACGGTATTTATGTTATGCTATATTAACTCTTTGTTATAACTAATTAGAATCTTACTAATGTTTTCATTTATTCATAAAATATCAAAACAAATTCATAGTTAAAAAGGAATTTCCTTAATCCAAAGTCATTTCCTTTCTAAGAAAAGTGTGTTTTCTTTTATAGCAAATGTGTGAAGCAAATTTCATTTTCTAGTTAAACATCTCCATTTCCATGCAATCATGAATAGGAGTGTGATTTTACTTTCAAGAAAAAGAGTGGATTTATTTGATTAAATAGTTACATATTTCCTTTTCATCAAAAGAGTGAATCAAGTAGTTTAGGACACATTTCTTTCCTTATTCAAAGTTAGAATAGGACCATCAAACACCCCCCATAAGTAGACTTCTAGATTTACCATCATATACCTTACTACACATAGTTTTGGACACTAGCCCTGGTTGATAAGACATCAATTGAACATTTATTAAATGAAGAGTTAAATGACACCTATCATTTTTGGTGTCATTTCTAGGGAAACAAGTTGTTATTAAGGTAGTAATTATTTGCATAAAGTGAAAAAAAAAATCTTTTTTGTAAAAACCATAAAATCCCAAAAAATATTTAATAAATTTATGTGCCATCCTAAAGACTCTAAAGGATGACTCATCCTAAAATTGCCACTAATAACACAATTTGAAACTCCTCCAACATCTTTGAGTAGTGAACTAGAAGTTACGAGTGAAACCTATCTGTAAGAATCTTCAGAAACTTAAATAGAAACTAGGCCATTGCCACAAGCAAGCCCTATAAGACAAATTCCTTAGGATCAATCTCTTACAGGAAGACATTATTTAAAAATTACCAATAACTTAGAAGAAGCATTTCAAATATTGATAGCTAAATAAAATTCTAAGAATTTTGAACAACCCATAACTGATACAACAAATATTCAGTGGGAAGATCATCCCAACTTTGAAACATCATCAGAAGAAGAAAATATGACTATCCAAAAAAATCAAGTTACAATTTTTTCTTTCCTATTGTTGAAGATCCTAATGATCAAATCCCCATGAAAAATATTTCACCAGCTAATCTACCAAATTTTTAGGGAAGATCTATAGAAGATCCTGATCAATTCCCATCTGAGTTTAATGTGTTATGTCAAATCTATGATTACACAATAGATAGCCAAAAATTAAAATTATTTCCCTCTACACTTAAACATGCATCTATGAGATGGTTCATGAGTTTACCTAGTGATTTTATTAGAACATAGGATGACATGGAGACAACATTCTTAAACAAGTATCAAGATTACTATCGAGTATGAGAAAGAAAAGAAGATTTCTTCAAAATCAAGTATAATGAGGATGAATCTTTAGAGGATTATTCGGATAGATTCATGTTCACTCATAAAAGAAGAAATTATCCACTCACCGAAGAAGTTCAAAAAAAAATTCTTAAAAGGGTTAGACAAAGATACTAGAGATTCCTTAAATCTAATGGGAGGTGGAGATATAAATAAGTTAGATTTCAATCAAATTTTTGAGCTTTGTACCAACTACTCTTGAATAAAACCTAGAATTAGGAAAGGGAGGTTTGGGAAATCTAATTAAGTGGGTAAGCTAATGGAAGAATTTGCCGATTTAAAGATGGATATTATGGTTACATTAAATAGTAATTTATATGGCCTTCAAGCTAAGGCAAATTCAATATAACCCATAGCAATCTATTATCCTAAGTGCAGATAAAAACATGCCCTTAGTTACTACCCCATAGATGAAACCAATGTTTCATCATGTGGGATTTGTGATGCAACAGATCATGATACCAAACATTGTACCCTTCTACCTATTTTAAAAAATCAAATGAAAACACAAGTCCAATCCATTGAAGAAGTAAATTATATCTAGAGACAAAACATTGCCCCACAAAACTAGGCTCAAGGATAATTTAATGCAAAAAACCCAATTAATCCATGGATGGCACCATGGAATGTTTTAGTTCCTTCACCTTTTTGGAATCAACCCTAAATTCCATCGATCTAAAATCCATGGGGAGGACAAGATTGGATGCCAACACCCCCATAGATGGTGCCACAGCCATAACAACAATGTGTACCACAACAATAATAGGTACCATAACAACAATGGATGCCACAACAATATCAAAAATGGAATCTGTAGTGGAACCCACAATAATAATTCACCTAACCAAGAAGACCACTTCAATATCAAGCTATAATACCACCCCTAATTATTTAGAAATAAGGACAAATCAATCAACCCTCAATGCCTACACAACCAATAACAAATTCAAAAAATAAGCAACCAACACCTATTTATGTTAATGAATAGGAAGAGATAATGAATGTTGGAGTTATTGATTATTTGGACATACATTTAAGATTAGGAAAAACTATACAAAAACCTCCAGTTCTCATTTATGAGAGTCTTGATGAAAAAGAAAAAATAGAATCATCTCAATTAAACACTAGAGAAGCTGAAATCAAAATGAGCCCTGAAGCAAACAAAAAAAACACTACTATAGTAGTAGTTCCTTTTCTTGAAAGATTAGAATAAATTGATATTAAACTAGAATAAAACTTGGTCCATGAGTTTCAAAAGATCAATATTGAGGTAACCCTACTAAAATCTATTAGGGATATACCTAAATTGAATAAGATCATCAAAAACCTTTCTATCAAGACACTTGGGAGGAAAGCAAAATATCCAGGGACCATTCATGTTGATAGAAAAGTTGTTGATTTATTAGTAGGGAAACTATTAGTTCTAAAATATGAAAATCTAGGAAGCCCAGTGATCAAAGTCACGATCGGAGGTAAAGAAATTCCTAACATCTTGGTAGATTTAGGAGTAACAACTAATGTTATGACAATTGATACTCTCCATACATTATCTCTTATTATAATGTAACTCACAAATACCATTTGTCAAATGGTAGACCAATCTGTAAGTAAACTAGAAGGGACTATAGAAAATGTTGAAGTACTAATAGAGTCTTGGGAATATCTATTTGATTTCATGGTCTTGTAACCTAAAATAAATAATCTAAGGATATCCCATAATCCTAGGTAGACCATGGTTGGCTACTGTAGTAACATTAATTGATTTTAGGTTAGGAAACATGACCATTTATAATGGGTTAAAATCTAAATGCATCTCTTTGTATCCTCCTACAAAACCATCAACAAATCACATACAAGAACTTTGGGTGGATAAATTAGACAATACATCAAACAAAATTTCCTCTTTAGTTATGATTATAGTTAAAAAAACACTTAGAAGAATTTAATTGAAACATATACCTAGAATCTATAAACTCTGCCAGTCTGAAAGCTATGGACTCTGCAAGTCTAAAAGCTATGGACTCCACCAGTCTCAAAGCTATGGACTCTGTCAATCCAAAAACTATGGACTACCTCAGTTTAGGATTCTTGGGTTAGATAGAAAATTTTGAAACCTCACTTCTAATTCTTCTACTTTTTCCTCACCATATGATTATGGATTGATTTAGAAAAGTTTGAAAATTGGTAGAGCAACAAAAAAATTCTTAGAGGCATTCCATTATTCTTTAACAAGACTAATTCCTCCTATAAAAGAGCTTTTTGATAGTATAACCATGTTTCATAAGCTACTTCCTCATCCATGTCCTCTAAAATCATTGATTAGTGAATTCAAGCAAATAGAATCAAACTACCCAAGCACAAAACCAATCATGGTATTACCTAGAAAGATTTTGAACATCAATAGTTGGTTAATAAATGAAGATGAAGATCAACTCTTTAAAGTACTGGAAAGACATACCAAGGCTTTTTTTTAGGATTATACCAACATGAAGGGAATTTACCCTAGCATATGCACTCATCACATTTACATGGATTCTTTCAAACCAATCAAACAACCACAAAGAAGAATAAACCCAACATTAAAGGAGATTGTCAAAATAGAGATCCAAAAATTGATGGAGGTTGGGTTTATTTACCCCATCTTAGATAGCTAGTGGGTTTCACCCCTGGTTATTGTGCCCCAAAAAAATGGAAAATTAAGGGTTTTGTAGATTATAGAGAACTAAACAAAGCAACACTAAGAGATTATTTTTATCTACCTTTCATTGATCGTGCTCTTGATAACTTGGCAGGAAAAAGTTTTTTTTCTTTCCTAGATGGGTTTAATGGATATAACCAGATAATAGTAGCAGTTGAAGATCAAGATAAAACCACATTTACCTACCCTTAGGGAACTTTTGCTTACTGAGTACTCCCATTTAGACATTGTAATGCTCCATGAACCTTCCAAAGAGCAATTTTGGTAATATTCTCTGACCTTAAAAATGATTTTGTTGAAGTATATATGGATGATTTCACTGTTCATGGTGGAACTTATGAAGAGGATCTTACCAACTTGGAAAGAGTATTAATCAGATGTGAAGAACATCAATTATCTCTGAGCCATGAGAAATATTTGTTGATGATGGATGAAGGAATAGTGTTGGGACACCATATTTCTTTAAAATGCATTCAATTAAATCCAAAGAAGATTGAAATAATTTCCCACTTACCCATCTCACAAACACAAACTAAAATTAAGAGTTTTTTGGGATATGCTAGTTACTATAGATGCTTCATAGAAAATTTTATCCAAATAGCTACCCCTATGTTTGCCTTGCTTATGAAAGATAGTACATTTGAATGGAGTGATAGTTCCCAGCAAGCCTATGAGACCATCAAAGCTAAACTCATTACTACTCCAGTATTGAGAGGACCAGATTGGACTCAACCATTTCATATATACACATATGTTTCCAATATTGAAATAGGAGTAGTCTTAAGATAAAAGTATTAAGAGGATAACATGTGTGCTATATATTATATTAGTAAAAACATGACACCTATTGAAAGAAACTGCACCAAAACTAAGAAGGAATTCTTAGCTGTAGTCTGTGTAATTAAGAAATTTAGACACTACATAACAAGCTACAAAGTATTTGTCGACACAGACCATTCAACTATTAGATATCTTATCAACAAAGCCATTGTGGGAGGTAGGATTATTATATGGTTATTGATCTTACAAAAATTTGATGTTATTATTATAGATAAACTAGGGAAGTCTAATGTGGTTGATGATTTCTTGTCAAGAATAAACACTAAAAGTGAGGAAGAACTAGTAGAAGATGAATTTTTAGATGAAAAACTATCTTCTATTTCATCAAAATATCCATGGTTTGTTGATATAGCCAATTACCTCACCATAGGGAAGTTTCCTCTATAATTTTCACAAAAAGAAAAGAAACATTTAATCAAATAAAGCTCTTTTAAATGGATTAATAGAATGTTATTCAAACTTAGACCTAACCATGTGTTTCATAGGTGTGTAACAAGTGTTTAAGCTTATGATATCATTAGATCTTGTCATGATGAACCAGGAGGAGGTTATTACTCATCTCAAAGAACCATACACAAAATCTTAAGATCAAGATACTATTGGCTTCAACTTCATCATCAAGTAAAAAGATATGTCAGACACTATGATGCTTGTCAAAGAATTGGAAAACCTACTCTTTCAATAGAGATGCCTCTACACCCTCATCCTCAATTGGTTCTAGAACCATTTGAGAAATGGGGAATTGACTTTATAAGTCCTATGGATCCTCCTTCTAGAGGAAAAGAATATATCCTAATATGTACAAACTATGTGACCAAGTGGGTAGAAGTAGAAGTATTATATCATGTAAGAGAAGAGATGGTAGCTAATTTATTATATTTCAAAATCATGCAAAGATTTGGTGCTCTAAGGGAGATAGTCTCAGATCAAGGACCATAGTTCATGTCAAACATGATAAATAACTTCATGAAAATATATCAAACTCAACACAAAACGACATCTCCATACCATCCATAGGTTAATGGATAAGTTGAAGTCACCAACAGAGAACTAGAAACCATTTTAACCAAGGTTGTTAATTCCAGTAGAAAGGATTGGGTAGATAAAGTACTAGAAGCTATTTGGGACTATAATACTACTTGGACAACAATAACTAGATTTTCACCTTATGATTTGGTTTATGGTAAAAAGCCCTTATTCTCTATTGAATTTGAATTACAAACTTTGAAAAAAACTATAGAAGTAGGAATTGAATAAGAATAAATACAAAAATAAAGACTCTTACAACTTAATCAACTTGATGAGATGAGGATGGAAGCACTGCAAAGAATTGAATTGGTACAACATCAAAGAAAATTTTGGTATGATTCACAGATCAAGCAATGGAAGTTTTAGAAAGGGGATTGGGCACTGTTGTTTGATTCCAAATTTCAACAGTTTAAAGGAAAACTACAAATGAGGTGGTTGGGACATTATTAGATTAATGAGGTCTTTGAAAATGGTTATGTTTAGCTAATACCTATTGATGACAACAAAAGAGATCTACTAGTTAATGGGCATAAATTAAAGCTTTATCAAAAACCTCTTAATAAAGAATAGTTTATTTAAAAGGTAAAAGATCAATTAGCCTTTCTGGAGGACTCTGCTTCTTCCATAGAACCTGTTATTTGATGATCCAACATTAAAAAATAATAAAATAATAATAATAATAATAATAATAATAAAATAAATAAAATTATATATATATATATATATATATATATCAATAGTGAAAATCCTTCTAGGGACACTATTGACAATACATGCCCAAAAAACTAGTTTGCTGGTTGGCTATGCATTGCAAAAAGGCTTTGGCTAGAAAATAAGCAATGGTTGGCCAAAGGGTAAAAACAAAATATATAAAAATAAAAAAAATAGAATTTCATCATGTCATTATGATTGGTCTTCCCCATGCAATGAAAGTTGTTCTTTCAACACCTATTAACTAATCCATGCAAACTTATTTATGCAAAACATATGGTGAGTAAAAGATAAATCTAAGGTCAAAAGTAAGTGAGATATATATTTTATTTATCTATGTTTAGTTAAATAATTATCTTTGATTTAATTAAGACTTATTCTATGGAGATGAACCAAACTTGAGCCTTTCAAAATGGAATGACATGACACATACCATAATGAGGAAGCATGCAAATGAGCCACTAAAGGTGTATGGATAAGTGTGTAGCTTTGGTATAATTAATTACATCATAAATAATGATAATGATGGGACATCATAAAAGGGGTTTTAAATGATGTGATAAACCACTATCACTATCAAAGTGCCATGTCATCATTTTATCCTATTTTTAATAAATTGATAAAATGACTGGCACACTCCATAAAAATGTGTGGCACTAAACTGTATCAAGTAATCATATCAAACTATAGACTCATGTAGCTTTGGAGTTTCACACAAAACATTTTATTTCTACAGATCCTTAGTGATTGTTTCCTATAAATCCTCAGTGATTATTGCCTACATATTTTGATAGCAACTGGTCTAAACCATAATCTAAGTTAAAGGAATAGATTTGTCTATAAATCCAAGTAAAAAGGGGATAAAAAATGAGATTAGAGTTGAATAATGTAGCAAAGTTTCATAAAGATAAAGCTTTTGTGGTAGTGTTTAGAGCAAATGTCTGGCTACCTTTCATTGAAAAGTTCCAAGGTTCATGAAACAATGGTAAGATAATTCATCATTATTCTCACCCCTAAGTTTTTAGTTGTTAATTGTATTGTTATTCCTATTTCAACTCCAATTATAAGTTAGATCATAAAAATTCTAGAAGAGGGAATGAGAGCTATAGGCAGAATTCCATTTAGTGATTTGATTATTTAGTTTAATGGTAATGAGTAGATTGGGACTTCATGTCTAATATATTCCAAGGGAAAATTAAAAGGGATTAGTATAAATTCACATCTTAAACCTTGGAAATCTATAGCTAATTGGGTACTCAAATATATCATTTGTGAGGGAAAACTTAGTCTTTTAGGAGGAGATGCCATAAAAATGTTAAAACACCTTAAGAATGGGAGACAAAACCCTCAGTACAAGATTAACCTCCTATCCTTCTTATATGGTGACCTTCAAATTAAGACCACAACTCCTAATGCTACTCTTAGGCACTATGGCCTTATTCACCTAATTATCCAACATCACTTCCTTTAGCAAGGACAAGAGGTCTGCGAGGAATTTTATTACATTGTAACATAACAAATTCCAAATCTGCCTGCACAAGAAACCTACCATAGAAACATTCATCTCTACTGACTACATCAATTGAGAAAACAACTCCAAAGAATAAATTATAGACTGTGGTCCTAACATAAATCCCTTCTTCTTATTCTTCAAGAAGAATAATAAGGTCTCAAATCCCTATAGTTTCAAGGTCCCCACAAGAACCTCGTGAATCTATATTGCAACCAATTCCCTTGTCAGGAAGAAGAAAATTGAAATGAAAGGTTACTACAAAACCTGAAAGATTGAGGGTTTGATGGTCGAAAAGGAAAGACAATCGAGTGTAGCTCAGAGAGTGACCAAAAGAAGGAGAAGGTTAATTCTGATAGATGAAGATGAACAAGAGGCTATAGACATTCTAAGTAGTCTTAAAAAGGTATCTCATTCCCCCATAAATCAAAATATCCCTGTAACTATAGATGGTGAACAAACTCATTTTGAATGGAACTCTCTAATCATAATGGAGGAGTTAATTCTAGAAGAAGAGCCAATCATGGTAGAGGAATCATGTATGGCAAAATAACCACATGTTTTAGTTGAAACTGCAATGAATAAAGGAAAAACTATATGCACAAATGAGAAAGGTGAGTCATATAATCTAAATGATCCTATTATAGAGTTAACCTTGAAGCTTTCTCAAGATCAAGCTCTAGAGAAGCAATAAATAGCTGGCATTGATGACTTGATTAGTCAATTATAGAATAAGGATCATTTCAACTCATTGTTGGTACAAAAATTGGACACAACATATGTCAATCATTCATCATAATTTCATAGATTAGAAGAAACAATAAAGAAAAATGAAAGTGAACAAATAGACCTCTAGATATATGTAGAAAATCTGAAGGAGAATAGGAGATTGTAGAGTTTGGTAAACTCTTCCAAAGCACCTTCTAATATTGCACCTTCTCCTCCTAAGGGATTTGTTGACCAAATTTGTCAAACAAGATGTCCAGTTATTCCTACCTTGCAAATCTTAAATCAAATTGAAGAAGAATATTCTATACTTAAACAAAAAAAATAAAGTTACAACTTCTTCAAACAAAATATTGGAAAATGAAAAGAAAGAATTAGAAGCTAAGGTCCAAGATTTAGAAAAAAAATTGTAAGATGCATGCAAATTAGGGGAATCTCTTTTGGCATGTAGGAATCCTTCTCTTACATATAATTTATTTTTATTTGAACAATTTTATAGATGGTAGTTTCTAAGGATTTCTTGTCATCTTCCATACAAGATTTCACAACCAACAACATTTTTGGAAATTTTCTATAGTGCTGAACCTAATCAGCAGGATTTGCTTTATGAGTTTTATTTGCATGATTTGATCATAGGAGACCATCAGAATAATAATTTCTTAATAAAAATTAATGTAGGAGAAGTTAAACTAAGGGAATTGCATTCTAAATTCTAAATTTAGCTAGCATGGAAAAGTAGATTTGAGGAGTATACAAATCATACTAAGACTACAGGATTGTGTATCAGATCAGCCTTTCCTATTCCTAGTTAATCAAAAAGAATTTTAAATATGATTATTTAAGTAATGAAGTTAAAAATCATAATTTACAATCTATATTATTGTGCTATTTATTTTGACTTATTTTCAAGACAGAGTTTCGATTCAGTGGTGACTGCAAGTGTACAAAGGTGGGACCAACTTTTAGTGCCTCTTAAAAGATGAGAGGTCATGTCTTCAAATAACTTAAGATGTAGTATGATGAGAGATACCTAAATTTTTAAAATCTTAATAGAGTTAATAAACTTTAGGGGAGAAAATAAATGGATTGGCATGAGATATAGACCCCCTTTGTTGATCATACCTATTCTAAGATGGCAGAGTTGGTCTCCACAATCAGAGGAAAAATTCAATATATGGAAACAAATGATTCAATAACATTAAGGGTTTACAAGCAATTTAGACAAGCATATAACAGATGAATTTGATGGCTATGATTTGAGTTAGAGTGTGGAAAGTAGATGCTAGAGCTATGAATGCCAATGAATATTTGCAATGGGACTTGCAAAAGGTAAAGCCTAGGGGAGATGATGAGCTCAGAATATGGCTCATTATTGACATGTTATGTACCTTAATTCATCTCTATAAGGATATTATCTTATGCAAATCATAGATTGTTAGATATGTATTACATGGAAAGTAGATACTTGTCTTGTTTATATTGAAAAAAAGATTAAAACCTTTACTTTGTCATTAATGTCTAATACATAGCATATTTTAGTGATTTTTGTTGTGAAGAATGCTCAAGAAGAAGACACAAGTGATGTATATTGAAAGTTCAATTTTGATCTCCATCTAACAGAACTATGAACTCCACATGTTTGTTTCTATGGATTTTATAGGCTTGTTTCTATGAATTTCATAGGTTTGTTTTTATGGACTCCATAGGCTTGTTTCTATGGACTTCGTAGGCTTATATCTATGGACTCTACAAGCTTATTTCTATGGACTCCACAAGATCATTCTTATCGACTCTTGAGGGTCAATTCTATGGATCCTATAAAGATAAAGATACAAATAGGGAAGTTGGTGGCTAGATAAGATGAGAGAGAATCATCCCAGCTAGATTTAAATGAGGAAAATACCCATCTACTATTATGTAGGATTTTCTTTTGTTAAAGTTGTATATATTTGGATCCTAAGACTATTATAGGATAGTATATCTATTCACCAAAGTAATTAGATCTCTTGGAAATCCAATCTCTTATTTTTGGATGAGTGGATCAATCAAGGAGTCCTATCTCTTTGCATCCTATTTTGAGTTAATTATATTAATATAAAATGTAAGACTTTTGTTATTATATAGATAATAGGGAATAGACAAAAGATATGTACAAGTATATTACAGGTTTTAGATAGATTTTAATCATTTTAGTTTTATGAATTATCACTTTAGTTTCCAGCATTGATTAATCTTTGTTCTTGAGTCTGATAGGAGCAAGGGCCCACTCTCCTTGGAATTAGTAATTGTGTACGGTATTTATGTTATGCTATATTAACTCTTTGTTATAACTAATTAGAATCTTACTAATGTTTGCATTTATTCATAAAATATCAAAAGAAATTCATAGTTAAAAAGGAATTTCCTTAATCCAAAGTCATTTCCTTTCTAAGAAAGAGTGTTTTCTTTTATAGCAAATGTGTGAAGTAAATTTCCTTTTCTAGTTAAACATCTCCATTTCCATGCAATCATAAATAGGAGTGTGATTTTACTTTCAAGCAAAAGAGTGGATTTATTTGATTAAATAGTTACATATTTCCTTTTCATCAAAAGAGTGAATCAAGTAGTTTAGGACACATTTATTTCTTTATTCAAAGTTGGAATAGGACCATCAAACACCCCCCATAAGTAGACTTCTAGATTTACCGTCATATACCTTACTACAGACAGTTTTAGACACTAGCCCTGGTTGATAAGACATCAATTGAACATTGATTAAATGAAGAGTTAAATGACACTCATCAAATTTAGTACTCTTTACTTATGAAAAGGAAATATGGCCATTTTGCATGTAGTACATAAGTCACAACCATACCTACTAGGGAATAGTTTTTGCATCAAAACTAATCTCTAGAGTCTGAAATATTTCTTGGAATAAATGAACTCTACTCCATCACAATAGAAATGGGTTAGAAAACTCATGGGTTATGATTATGAGATCACTTAAACTAAGGGTAAGGATAATATTTTGGCTGATACTCTATCTCACATATTTGTGGATCAAGCTTCCCTTTCATCTATTTCCTTGCCTATTCTAAATTGGTTGGATGCTATATAAAAAGGGTATGTCAATGACTCTACATTATCTCAAATAATTCAATAGTTGGACACTAACACCTCTATAGTACTACATTATTCTTGGGATGGTGCTTTTCTATGATACAAGGGTCATCTGGTGTTTCCCTATAGCATAGATCTTTAATAGGGTGTATTATATGAACACCATACTTCTCCATCCATAGGGAACTTAGGGTTTCTCAAAAGTTATGATTGGGTATGCTGTAACTTCTTTTGGAAGTGAATGAAAAATGTAATTCAATAGATGGTGGTTAAATGTGATACCTGTCAGTGCAACAAGGGTGAAACCACACTCATTCATTAGTTGCTCAAAACCTTGCCCATCCCTACCAAGATTTAGACATATATTTCTATGTATTTCATTAAGGGGATCTATAAATCTAGAGGGAAAATAGTGATCTTGGTTTTGGTTGATCACCTCTCTAAATATAGTCATTTATGTGCCTCAGCCATCCCTATACCACCTCCATAGTCATGCAAATTTTATTGGATTGGATTTTCCATCTTCATGGCATTCCATCTTCCATTATCTCAGAACATGATGCAACCTTCACCAGCCATTTTTGTATAGAAATATTTTGATGCACTAGCACCCAAATGAAGATGAATTTTGGGTATCATCCACAAATGGATGGCCAAAATGAAATTGCCAACAAATTCCTAGAAACTTTTCTTCATTACTTCACCTCAGAACAACAACACTAGTGGGCAAAGTGGCTTCTTCTCACCAAATGGTGGTAGAATAACTCCTGCCACACTTTAATTAATATGAATCCATATGAATCAGTTTATGGTCAAGCACCACTAGTGCTCTGTTTGTACACCCCCAGTAGTTCACTAGTTTAAGTAGTTGACATGCTTCTCCAAACCTAGGATCAAATCCTTAGCACCCTATGAGATAATATTCATATGGCACAAAATAGAATGAATAATAGGCTAATTAACACCATTATAAGTATACCTTTCAACTAGGTGATATAGTTTTTCTTCACTTACATCCATATGATCAATATTACCTAAAACTCAAAGGGCATCATAAGCTATCTCTCAAGTTCTATGGGTCGTATAAGGCTCTCCAAAAGATTGGGTCAATTGTTTATAATTTGGATCTCCTACCTTATTCCAATGTTTATCTAGTATTTCATGCCTCTTTTTTGAAGAAATTTCTTATCACAAACATTAGAGTGCATATTATTTTACCATTGATAATAAAGAATCCATCCTTTTTGAGCTGGAGGCAATTTTGGATAGGATCACATGCTAACTTCACTCCCATTCCATAACAAACATATTAATTTATTGGCATTGAATGCAACCAGAGGATGTAACATGGGAACCACTCTTTTAGATTTAGCACCAATTCCCACATTTGAAGCTTTGAGGAAAAAGATTTTTCTAAGAATGAGGGATGTTAGGAACTTGTGTAACCCCTTATCTTTACTTTGTTAATATATTAGTTTATATGGATTCATATGATTTTTAAGCTATCTATGAACATTTTATTTTATCCCACAATCATGTGAAGTAGTAGTTTCTTATATTAGACTTAGTATATAAGTAAGTGTTGAGGCCAATAGAGGCATCCATGAATTTATTGTATTGAGCTTACTCAAAGGAAGTTTCCCCCTCAAATTGGTGTGTGATTAATATAATCATTATGGTGATTTTGTTAATTATATAAATCTATTATTTCATGCATTGTCATTAATTTTTTATAGGATAATTCTCTAAATAAAATTAATCTTAGGTTGATAATATGTGGAATGACCTCTAGGTGGAAATGAGTTATTACTCAAATTCTCATCAAGTGGAACTTAAATGTTTTTTAGAAGAGTAGATGTAATTAATGGATTTTGAAACTTACTCATCCATTGGTAATTATTTCCCCTTTGAAATTATTTAAAAAAATGGACCTCATCTAGGTTGTCTTTAGGCTTATTATCAATTTTAACCAGAAACATGTAAGTCTCAAAGGCTAGAGTCATACCAGGGTTTCCTTTACTTTTATTAGAGTTATTATAAGGTGTAAGAACTAGTTTTAATTGTCCATATTATTCTACAAGATGTTTGAGACATAGATAAACTCTAAACAATTAATGTCAAGATGATCATATGTATTTTATATCCTGCACCAAGTGGTCAATACTAGATTAACTAAGTTTACTACATTCAAAACACTATTTTTGTTATTTTGATTATTATTATCTAGTGGGATATGTACTCCTCCATTATTTGGTCTCATATTCCATTGTATATTGATTATCTAGAAGTTGAAATTTTTATTCTATGATGGGTTAACTGAATTTTGGTTGGTGTTTTAAGACACTTACCTACATAAATTGGCCATACCATTTGTCAACTTCTAAACCATTTGCTACAAATTGGCTAATTTGGAGTTATCCTACATTTTGTTGATTTTTACCTATAATTATGGGCTAGCCATAGACATAGTAGTATTTATAAATGTAGGGCTATTAGGATGTAATTATTTAAGGGAATTATTTATAGGATTTTAGTTGTTTATAAATGATGGATAGTTTGTTGGTTGTTAGCAGAGGTGGCATAACCACTAATGTTAGGGTGTTGTTGTATGTAATGAGGACTAATGGTTAGTTATTTTCCTATAGTAGAACATGATTGGGAGGTTTATAAGGTTAACCATTGGGAATATAATTAATAATAATTGGGTTATATACCAAATTTGGGTTTGCATATAAGACACTTGAGATTGGATTCATCAATGGAATGTTGTCCTAAAGAGCATGGTTGATCATTATAACCTAATTATAAGCACCCAGTTGACCAAGTGAAGGTAAAGGGCCAAATCCATAACCTTGGGGAACCATTTATTTATCAATGCTAATAGTCTCATTTTAATCCACAAATAAGGATAAGAGTTCTTCCACATTTCTTCTAAGGAACATATAAGTCATTGAATATAGATCCCTTAGGTAAGTATATATGGAAATCACTTATATTAGAGTGTATGAGTATTTAAAAATTTAATACATATTGTGTAAGTGTGTATTGTAAACATTCATAAGTTTATTTAGCTCCCTATAGGAAGCAACAAAGTGATGATATAAGACAGTTGGATCAATGGGTAGTTAGAAATGATTAATACACATGATTTATAAATAACTCTAGGATGTGATAGACAAATTTGGAAATAATAAATATCATTCATATGCCATTTCATCCAAAGTGTATGTAAATAGGTGAAAATTCACATCCTCATGAATAATCTAGGTTTAGATAATAGCTTCTTTAAATAATTGAATATGATTTTCAGCTATGTGGATTCCACCATGCACATACCTAGGCACAAATTTTCTAGATTTTTTGGTAAGTTATGGGCAACCACTATAATTTTGATAGGGAAGTTACCTATACCAAGCTAAGCCTAGGTCATAGGTGGGTTTTAAGGGTTGTAAATGGATAAACAAAAGGAACTATAATATCTCTAGGTGAAATACTGACTGATTGAATGTGTCTTGTTTTTGTTTTCCTTTGTTTACATTAAGTTTTCTATATTAAGTGAATTTTAAAAGTTAAAATTCAACCCCAATATAATTTGATATGTTTATAATTTTTTAGTTTTATAGTTTAAAATTTTACAACTCTTCAGTGTGGGCAATGCTTTAAAAATGTCAAGATTTATGATTTTTGGTTAAAAATTCTAGTTTTAAATATCCTTTTGTTGGGTCCTCCTCCTAGTGCTAATATATTTATGTCAATTTAAAACACAAAAAGGGTTTGGAGAATCATAAAGGAGAGGCATTCAAGTTTTAAACCAATGATAAGTCTAAATTAATTTGAATTAGGTCCTTCTTCTGATGTTAATGCATTGATGTGTGTTTCAATCACATTGTAGGTTGGGATAATTATAAAAGAGAGGGTGTCAAGTTTAAAACCAATGATAAGTATGAAATACTTTGAACTAGTCCCTTCTTATAGCACCAATTTTTTGATGTGTGTTTCAATCACATAATGGGATGGGAGAAGTGTAAAGGAAAGGGTGTCAATTTTAAAACTAATGATAAATCTGAAATACTCTAAATCAAGCCCTCATTCTAGTGCCAATTTATTGATGGGTTGTTTAGAAGACCAACTATAGGTGGGATGGGGACCATCAAACCTTTCCTAAAAAGAGATCCAAAAAACTCTTCAAAGTCCATATATATCAGGACATGGTAGACTAGATCTCACTTAGTTTATTATAAATTGTTCCATATTAGGGGCCTTTGCTAGTTATTTGGAATTTTAATTTTTTTTTTATCCTTTGAAAAATAAGAGGGATATAAAAGTTTTATTATTTCACTCATATAGATTTTAATCTTGTTTTGGAGAAAAATGAACTGCATATAGACTTTGCCCAAATAAATCAATGTTTTAGATTTTAAAAAAAAAGAATGCAACTAATTTTAAACATTTACTACATACATATCCATCCATAAATGAATTATAAAAAATAAATAACTTTAAAAATCAAGATAAAATGATAAAATTAAATTAAATTTAAATGAAACCCTAGCCCAACCAAATTCATAAAAAAGATCAAAATAAAGGGGGAAAAAAATAAAAGCCTATTGAAATGCATTTAAATCTGATCCATTTTAAATAAATTCAACCCATAAAATTGATCCCCTATCTAGCCAATGAATGCAAAACCAATAATAAGAATGATGATAGAGTTTGTAAAATAATAATCCAAGAATATAAAAAACACATCCACCATTTACACACATATGAAAATGAAAATAAACTTATTTAGCTTTGATTAATAATGATTTGTGTTTCAATAGCACAATGTTTGGGTATACATTCACTAATTGGTTATAAATTTTGGTAGCATAAAAATAGTGCCAAAGTAAAAACAAGGGAGAGATTACACTACACAGCAATAAAAATATCTGGCACAATGTCTCCTCACTTAGAATCAAAAAGAGCCAACACTTTGAAATGATCATGGGATAGATATTTATAACAAATTTAGGTAATGCAGGGAAATAATTTTCCTTCCAAAAATAAAAAGCACTTTAATTTGAAATTAAGATGCACTACCTCCCCCCAAAAAACAACTAAGCTCCTTACACTTTAGCTCCATTCACACCTACAAAATAGATAAAATAAGTTACTTTTTGGCTTATGTCAATAAAAATGATTTTTAAATTAATGAAAATACACTTTAAAAAATAGTCATGGAAACACAAACATATTTTTATTGGGGTAATTTTTCATGAAATATATTATTCCATGTGGACCACATTCTATAAACAATTAAAAAAAAGATTCCTAGTTTGCAAGATATGAACAAAAACATCCTCCAAGGTCATTTAAGGCACCAAAAGGGGAAAAATCAAAATTTGGCTAAAAATGCATTAATTTTATTAAAAAACTAAAAATAATAAATTTAAAAAATATGCATGGGTGCACTTTCATGGCTGTTGAGGATGGTCAGATGACCCTCATTCACACAGCTACATGGTAGGAATTGAGTTCATTCATGCACCTACAAGGGCCTAGATGACTGGCTTATGTTGACACATCCATATGGGCATGAGGGGCCACCCAAATTTTCCTCATCATTTGTAAGGCCTAGGTGAACATCCTCCTTGCATGTAGGGATGTGGCTAGGTGTTGTCACATCCGTGCAACTGATGTGGATGGCAAGTGAACTCTGTTGGCATGAGTGTGTAGTTATGCAAGGCCAAAAAAAACTTGAAACAAAAATGTTTAAATTTTAATTTCAAAATAATGTGGTTTACACTTTTTGTATTTTTTGGGAGAGAAGGTGAAATGAGTGGTGCTTTGTAAAAAACCATGGTTTTCTCAAACTAATTTTTTTTGTCACTTTGTCTTTTATGACCACGGGGATTTTATAAGCCATTTTAAATTAATTTTTTGACCTTGGATTTAAAAAATCATTTTTAAAGTTTTATTATTGAATAATGAATGATTTTTATATAATATGATTATTTATCAAAGTTTTAGGATCTGTAAAGTAGGGTTCTTCTTCAATAAATAGAGGTTGAGATGGCATTTTCAAGTGAAGTGGTAAAGATAATTTTTTTGTATGGATTTAAATTTTATAGAAATAGTAATTTCAAGGACCTATTATAGACACAAAATGAGATACATTATGAAATGTATAAAGGCAAGGGTAGACATTTGAGTAAGTGAGACATTTTAATGCATGTTCAAGGGACAAGACTCAATTTTAATGTTATGTTTAAAATATGAAATTTTATCATAGGGATGTAGTCTTTCTAATGGTGGTAGTTTTGAGTCTTAATTTGACATATAAAATAAGATGGAACACCAAGGCAACTTGTGGTGCTGATACCAATGAACCATGAGCATGAATGAGAGTGGGATAAAAGGCAAAAGAGGTTCCTTGATTTCATAATAAATGAGGGTATGTTTTATAAGAAACAACAATACATATACATAAAAAGTACATAATTACAATATATTTCCTATATATACATCAAAATGTTTATACATTACACATGTGTACATATAAAATGCATAAAAATGAGGGGATATAATCAATATTATATCATAATCTCTCATTGTGTCCTTTAAGAGGGGGAATCCCCTAAGGAGATCTAGGTCTTGGGCTACCCTAATTAAGGCTCTATCCTATGTTATGTTGGTGTGTCATCTACAGAGGCCCCATCAATCTTATCAATGGTTATAGTTGTCCCACTAACCTCTAAGAGGTGGATGTCCTATGCATCTTTGATGACTAGAAAGATTTATGATTGTTGTACTCTTAAAAATATGGTTCCCTCTAAATATAAAGTACTACACTCTAATATAAACCTTTGTAGTGACTAGCCTCTTATTTCACCTATAAGGTCTATGATAACACCTTGGACAAGCCCTATTGTATCAAAATATATAAATCATAATCATGCTCCCTATAAATAATTTTAACATTTAATTAGGCCCTATCTCACTTGCAAATCATAGTCACTATCTCAATGTATCTCATGAATAACCATCCCTCGATGGCTATCTTTTGAGAAACCTATCCTTTCAAAGTGATAATATTTTTATATATAATAATTATCAATAAGGGTTAATTTTAAGAGGCCCTACTAGAAAACCTATTAGAAATATCTGGTAAATATATGAAAATTATATTTTTTGGCATTGTGAATCCTCTAAGGGAGATGATGAATAGTTAAACCAAAAATTTAACTGATCAATTTAATATAATGGTTAAACCAAATGTCCAAACTAAAAGACTTAACTAGATGCCTCATATGAATGTTGTGGGTGAACACATATAGATAAATGGTTGAGCCAAATGGCCAAGATGAATAGTTGATAAGAATGACTTAATTGAATGATCAAATTGAATGGTTGAACTGAATGGTTGAGTTGAGTGGTTGGACCAAACAACTATATAGAATGTCTATAATGAACAGTTGAGTTGAATGGTTGGACCAAATGGTCGATTTGAATGATTAAACCAAATAGTTGAGTTGAATGGTCAAATAGTTGAGCTAAATAATTAGGTTTAATGGATAAATTAAATGACTGAGCTAAATGATTAGACTAAATGGTTGAGCCATGCAACTTGTTTGAATAGTTTGATTTCTTGACACACTAGCAGGTGATCTGTGCATCTAATCTGCTATTTGGTTGCTCAGTCACCTCCCCTGATCTATAAATACTCACCTTTGCCCTCATTTATAACATTTTTTTGAATTGATTTCTCATTCCCCTAGAGAAAATATTTTTTTTCTAGCCATGGAAGGAAAATTTGTTTTTAAGAACCTAATATGTCTAGACATTTTGAATCTGTTACAATAACTAGATATATATAATTATTGGGTTTAGGAATGCAACTTCGGTGGCCTACTCTACATGCCATAATCTAACCTTGACACTGGGATTTTAAAAATGCTTATGTATTCATATGACCCAAATGATAAGATATTCACAATCTCATGGGTCTTCCATTTCATAATGTAACCTGTATGAGTTCCAAATCAATATTGTCAGATGAATAAAAAAAATTCTTGTCCAAAATTTTTGATTTTCACATCAAAAAAATTGATATATACTTATAAATTTATTTGTATATTCAAAATTTAATTTTTAACTTTTGTGATCTAAAATCCTCTTTTTGTCTTTCCTTTTAGATAGTCAGAAGAGGGGCACCCATCCACATCGAAGATGTTAGTCACCCTTTTTAAAAAGTAATGGTTCAATTTTTTGAAGGTAGAATAGTATTTCTAGGAAGAGGCACAAATATTCCATATTGGGCACTATTTTACATTGTGCATACTATTTCCAAATATAAATTTGACTAGTGATCTTTTATTTCCTCAAAATAAAGGCTTGAATTAAATTTTCCTACTACTAATTCTAGTTCCACTATTTCTTATTCCAATTTTATTCTAGCATTGTACTACAAGGCCTTTTTTGACCTCCAAAAAACATAGGGTTCAACTATGTTGGATCTAAAAATGGTGACAAACTCTTTGTCTATGGATGAGTAGGAGGTTAGTTTATTTATTCATTTATTCATCTAGACTCTAGGGTTTAATATTTGTTTGTTTTTTAAATGGTTACCAAGGTAAATATTAATAATTATTTGATTTTTTTTGTTATAATTGATAAAAAAAGAATGCATGCCTAAAAAAAAATTCTACCTCAAAAGGATAATGTGCAACTATGCTTAAAGAATCTACAAATTCAGAGTTTATAGAATCATCCATGCAATCTTATTGACTTACAAAACATCCAAGAGTTTTTTGATGTCATATACACATGAAATTTTGATATTTAAAAATATAAAATGAGATTTTATTTTTCCAAACTCAAGTGCATTGTTTTAGTTATTTTTTTATTCTTGTAGTTGACTCAAGAGTAATTCATAAGGTGGAATAAGCACCACCGCAATAAGTAGTAACATCTATTATCCCTTATCAACCCATTGTGGAAGGTATTTTACATTTTACATTTTGGTTTTTTTTGTTTTTTGGATTTTGATTATTATTTTTTAGATTGAATGTTTTCATAATGTACTAGCTCAAACCGCCCATGTGGTTGTCACTTGAAATACACCGCGTACATTAGAGGATATACTATCTCCAAATACAAGTATTAAACTTTTAATTTCAATTTTTAATATAACTTTATTTTTTAATTTATTTATTTTTTAAAATAAATTACATTTTTTAGGCCATCCTCTATTTGTGAGGAAGATTATGCCACTACCTCCATCCCTGAATGCATTTAATTGAAGGGGGAAGGCTCTTTCATTGACACCACCACAACAAATAGCAACACTAAAAATATTAGGTTCCTAATTCCCCTCTTTCTCTATTGGAGGTTTATCAAGTGCACATGGATTGAATTATTTGCTATAAATTGATCTTGATGATGGATATCTAGGGTTTGATAGTGTCACTAATGTTGAACTTGATTTCAATCCACATTATTTTATCCAAAGAGAAGTAGCACATGCTCATGTGACTTCTCAACGAAAAAGTTCAAGCACTTCACTAGATAGTCCCACCCTAATAGAGAATGTTGTAAGGTTTGATTATGCCCTTACATATTTTCCATTAAATAATTTGGTAGTAGATAATATTACTGCTAGTCTTTAGGAGGGAGTAATTGATGAGCTAAAAAAATTGTGTGGGAGATTCAGGTGAAGGCCTTAATAAAAGAAATAAATGACCATAATCACAACCACTCAGAGTGAGAAAATTTATTTGCATTGATGCAAAAAAAACATGTAAAGATTGATGCTTTGTTTTCCAAAGCTAAATCTAGGTCAATTAATATTGTTAATACTTACAATGATAATGTGTTGACTATCATGCTTAATAGGTTGGATAATTTGAATGTAGAAGCCGAGGCATATTTTAATAAATGGGTGAAAGACATCAACCTTGTTATGATTGTGAATGTAGAGAAGGAAAAATCTTTGGTAATGTATATTCATTTTAATCAAATTTCATGTCATTCATAATTTTTGTTTACATCTAATTACATTATATTTTAAAATTCATGAAAAATATGAGAACTTGAAAAAAGAAGCCAAGGCCCTTAATGCCCATCTAAAAAATGCATGAAAAAGTGTAAAATATACCATCCAATTCAAGGATAAGCTTTTTCTATTAAATAAATATAACAACACACTATGAAAAATCATTAAGGAGCAAGGACAAGATCTTGATGCCTTATTTATGTAGAAGACAGTTACTGATCCAAGTCTACTTTCTATAGGAGATACTGGAAAATAGGATAGGTAAAATTTTGAATGTCTTAATGTTACAACTATGGATCTGAAAAGGCAAGGGTATTGAAGGACAGTAGTGGCATAGAGGATGTTGTGTTTCAGAAAGTAGTTGAGAAAGTGGTTGTGAAAGAAGATGAAAAAGATGTTGAGAAACTAACTGAGTAATTGAGAATATATTTTAAAATTTTATATATTTAAAAACAATGTTTTCTTTTAAAATATAAATTATGAAAGTTAATTTCAAGTTTTTAGATGCTATAATCAATTTATTGAGTTTTAATTACTAGATGAGCCACATAGATTGCAATTTCAATTTTAATTGTAAGATGTTGTAAACTTCAATGGTGTTAGGCCCCCTTTTTAATCATATTTAAATATAAATGGATTAATGTCAACATATTCCTTTAGAAAGTGTTCCACCTAACATAATGATAATATATTAATCTTGTGCAGTCATCATTTAGCAAGAAAGAAATGCATTTCAAAAAACATATACTAGTTATTGAATGTTATGATTAACAAAAGAGTTGTTTTTTATGGAAGATCTCTTCTTTTTTATATTTAGATTGTTTCTTGAGTAAATCATGATTTGAGATGCCTTTAAGGGCATTCAAAAATCACATTCATGTTTTGTAGAGGTCTGTGTTGAAGATAGTATTGTGATAGTCAATAATAATGAGGATTCATCAAAGTTGAAAATATGCATAATTGATTGTGATCATGAACTATAAAATAGGTTAATTAATTTTTTAATGTTATGAGGATGTGTATCTAGATAATGTTATATTTTATTTGATCACTTTATTCTAAAAAGAATCAGTTTTAAGGACTCTAAACATTTTGACAACTTTTTAAATATAGGCTATCTACTCTATAGGGGTAGATAACCTACACTACCCTATAGGGAGGTACTATATATGCCCTATCTATCACCTATATAGTGCATATATAGTGGTATATATAAAGTATATAGGATTATATATGAATTATATACTCTTATATATAGTAGTATGTATATATGTATATATATTAGTATGTATGTCTATATATATATACATACATAATAATATATATACATATATACATACTACTATATATAAGAGTTGTATACACACACACACACACACACACACACACACACACACACACACATAGATGAAAGTGATTTCATTGTTACATACAGTATCCAAGGTTTAGGACTATGTTCATTCAATTAAAATTTGTAGAATTAAATTGAAATTCTAAGCCAAAAATGAAAAAGGAACAAGTAGTGTTTAAATTAGAATATACATTCACTAAATTATCTCTACTTTGAACTTTAAGGTATTGAAATTATATAAGAAGTTAAATAATAGATCATAAAAAAGGTATGAAAAATATACCTACTTTATAGAAGTCGTAAATTGATAAAAATATAAGTTATGGCTAGGGTTATAAACTTGTAGTTACAAATTGATTTATTTCAGTCTATGTATATTTCAATTGACTATAAGAACATGAAGACATAAATGATTTAGAAAATACATATCCACTATGTATTGTGACAAGGTCAAAGAAGATAGATAAAATCATATTGCATCATTATCTGACACTATAGCTTTGTCTAAACACACTATGCACTGGGTGTAAAAATATTGGCTTGTTTTCCCATATCACAGAACTTGTTCTGATTTAATAAATAAATATATCTATAAAAAATATGTATAAAAGATGTAAAGAACTTTATCAACCTACAATGTTCCCCATAACACAATGATAATATATTAATCTTTTACATTCAATACTTAGCAAAAAAAGTAAAAGAAATTAAAAAAACATATAATAATTATTGCATCTTTTGATAAACATGTGAAATTGAAATTCAAAAACTCTATTTCTAAAAGTTTGGTAGTTGAAAGAATTCTTCACAAACCTGATCATTAGTAGTGACATTTGCATCCATTATGTCAATGCCATATTCAATGTCATTATTTACATCATCTTTATTTGTTATTGTATTAATGATGCCTCTTCTTTTAGTTGGATAACTCCATGTTTCCATAGTTATTTCATATGGAAACATATCCACTACATAACGGGAAACATATAATCTCAAACAGGTTTCTAAATTTCTATCCAATCTGTTATGAAGTTTTGACTTTATGAATGATAATATAATTAATGCTCTTTCATCTTCCATTGATCCCATAATCATTGTTTGATATATCTCATGTAATCAAAAATATTCACTTATAATTTTTTTTAGTATACTACAATGATAAAGCTTTTCCCATAGTCTTGTAATTGCCCCATTCTCTATTGGTTCATGTAGAAGATGATATTGTTCAAACATTATAATGGAAAAATGGGTTGACTGGGATGTTAGTAAATCCTTTCCAAAAAAACCTATAATTTTTACTCCATTCACCTCTATATATCTATAGAAATGCATTACAAGATAACATATGTATTTTTGAAATAAACTGCTAACCATCTTTTATCTATTATTATTGTGCCAGAAAATGGGATTGAAAACTATCATCACTTCCAAAAAATCATCCCTTTAAAAATGATCTCTGATCTCTATAGATAATTTTTGGTAAACTCTACTTAGTTTCATATGGGTTTCAAATAGAATAGTGTCATACAAAATATGTGTTATGAGTAGTTATTTGGATTTAACTCCAACAAGATAAGGTCTTTTGTAGAAAGTGTACATTAAAATCTCTTTTCAATTAATAATGACATAAAAATAATCATTGATATTCAACTTCAAATAACTATTATGTAAATTGGTCAAACATTACCAACTACTAAAAACAAGGCCTTGAAACATTTCATTTGAAGTGTATAGTCTATAAAGAGATTGACATACTCATTTTCTCAGCCATATGAATTCCACAATATAAATGGATCTCTCATAAGCATGTTTCATTAAATAATTAATTTCCTTTAGCATTGGAAGAATTCCACATAAAGTCAGTAGTGTTTCCAAATATGTCAAATGGTACAAAAAATCTTTTGCCTTGTCAATTTCTCTATGATATTTAGACATGAAACCTACTAATGATGGATGTTATTCAAAAATTTAGCAAATAGGTTCATACATAGAAATCCACCTTATATGAACATCTTTCAATGGTTTCTTACCATCAGTCACTCCTATTGCAAATTTTTTAAACTCTAAAATTATTTTTAGACTACTTGACATAAAATCATGTAGTTCATGAATGAGCTCCTTCACTTTGTATATATTAGAAAATTTTCTAACCATTTTGTATGAAAGATTCATCTTATGACCCATGTAATGAATTAGAATCATATATGGGGTAAATGTTATTTTTAACCAAACACACAAACCATTTATATGCCCTGATATAACTGATGCACCATCAGCCTCGACACATAATAGCTTTGTAGCTAGTGCACAATCATCCATTCCAATTTTATCTTTCAAATTTGATACAACTAATTTGTGAAGATTTTTTGCATTGTAATTTTCTACCATTTTATGAACTATTAGTAGATGAGGTTGCCTTGAATAGTTTTCAAAAGTATACACATGAATTCAAACCCAAGATATGTTGTCAATTGATATGACCTCATCAATGGATAGTGAGATAAACAGTGATTTATGAACACTTTCTTTCAAATATTCAATGTCAAACATTACTAAACATTTTTCCATTTCCAAAGCATTGCTATTTGACCAATATGATTGTGGAATATCCAAAAATACATTATGTTGAAACAAAATCTTATAATCTAAAAAATCAAAAATAGGTCTATCATTTTTTAAAATATGGTAAATAGTAAAAAATTGTATGTATTTCACCTTCATATGGGATTGCTTGATGTTTCCAAAATTTGCTTCAATTATTCCCCTTTCTCCATAAGATGTTTTGACATTTCTTATCATTTTCATGCTTATATGCATATCTTACATGCATGCATTATTCTAAAGTTTTCCACCTATGTGTTCTTGTTATCACTCCATCTAGGTGCTTAACTATCTCATATACTTTTCCACAATGTTTTTCAATCATGTCTAATTTCAATTGCATTCTTTGTTCTTTTCATAGTTTCATCTTCATTCTTTTGGAGTATCATCAGCATTTTGAGGCTCTATAGGTTCTATGAAGGGAAAAATTTTCATCGAGTCCACCTTAAAGGACTTTCCAATTGTCCATCTACTTCTCTTCCTTTAAGAAGATGTTTGAGTGGAGGTTTTAGTTGAACTTTACGTTTGGTGAGATGGTTTAATCTCTTCTACCAATTTTGTGTCATTATAATTTTCATCAAAAACTAGAGGATCATCTTTGAGTGGTGGTACGTCATCATATAAAAAATATTTAGGGGGTGATATGTTATTATAGTTGATTCTATCTTGTGAGATAATAAAGGGGATTTATGCTTGTAAAATTATTTTAATATTATTGAATATTTGAAGTCAAATTTATTACAAACTAAAAACACAATAAATACCTAGATTTTGAGTGCATTGTGATTATGTGGACTTTTTGGTTGGGTCTTTAAAATAAGTTAATATGGATTATTTCCCTAATGAATGGCTTATCCTATTACCATTCCCACTATATGTCATGATGGCCTATGCCTTTTAGCTCTATCATTCAATACTCCATGTTTCTATTCAAATTTTGTTTTCAATTTCAAATGATTAAGAAGAAACTAAAGAAAGAATGGTCAAGGCTTGTGTACCTAGATATAGTCTGCACACCGTAATCCAGACGCTGTGAGTACTCCTCTTTGGCTGTGGAGGAATGACACCTGCAAAGAAAAGAAGCTTGGACAAAAGAAGATGTTAAATAGACAAATGGTGGGTTGTCAAGCAAAAGCTTGATCCCAGAAGTATGAAAACTTCCTTAAGGGATATAAACCCACTAATCAACAAAAAGAAATGTCTGATAAATAGTTGAATAATGAAGAACCAAAATGATAAAGAAACGGAATGCAAAAGAGAAGTAAAGACTTACTTGAGAGAAGCTGTCAGATTGATAACAGTCGCCGGCATCGGTAAGCCTAAAGGTGTTGATGTCGGTTAATATGCCGGCATCGGTTTGGGTAATGACTAGCGTCGGTTGGGGCAAAGGTCTTTAGATGAAGTCTGGTTAAGTCTGTGGTTTGTGGACAGAGTTTGGTCAGGGTCTGGGTTTATTTAAATAGTCTATGGACAGAGTCTGATCAGGGTTTTGGTTTGTGGACAAAGTTTTGGGCTTGGTTGAATGGTTTGGGGTCTGAGTCTGAGAGTCGGGTTAAATGGGTAGAATGTATGATCTGAGAGAGGATGGGAGACACAGGGAGGTGGACAAATCAAGATTCGGGTCTGGGTTGATTACAGTCTAGTCTAGGGAGATATTGCTTGAAAGAAATAACTGAAAAGATAATAAGAACACAAACAATATACTTACCTGTGCCTTGTGGAAGGTGTGCTACCGATGATTCTCGTACCTGCTATTGATGTATCTTGTATGGAGAACCTGTTGCTGAGGAAGAACCTTGAAGCTATTACTACACCTGAGGGAGAGAGTGGGAGGTTTGATTGAGAGATTTCATAGATTGATGGATAGTCCAAGACTAGGATTCCTGATTCGCTTTCAGAGATTTCCTAATTTTTGATTCAGATCCTCAAAAGAGTTGGAAAAATTGGTTAAGTATAACCGATGTCGGCGATTCCGCCGGCATCGGTCGACACTTGGCCAACATCGGTGGGGTTAGAACAGGCAAAAAGAGCCACCAAGCCCATTTTTCTTCCACCAAGTGCCCTATCTGTTGGAGAATGCCGAGGGTTGTGCTAAATACACATGAGAGTTTGTTAGGAGGTTAGAAGAATTAGGAATAGATCTTGAGTGAGTCATAGGAGGAGAATTAGTCTAAAGTGAGGTGTCCCAGGTGAGGTGTCATGGGTGAGGTGTCAAAGGAGGGAGGTTAATTCAAAATAAATTAATTATTTTAAATTAGTAATTGGGTTAGGAATGGACTAAGGGAGAAAGTGACCAAGGGTTAGACACTTTTTAGGTGTCTACATTTGCCCCTTTTTGTCTTGTTGATTGCTCAAAGTGATTTGCAAGACAAAAATAGGAGTCAGTTGCCCCAGAAAGTGAACTGCAAGACGAAAATAGGTGAGAGTTGGTTGTCCTGATTATGGATGAGGTATCCCCCCTCAAAGCAGGAGTCAAGAGAAGGGAACTTAGAATCGGGTGCTGATTTGACAGAAAGAGGATGAGAAAAAGGGAAAGATAGAGTGAGAATGTTGCAAAAGTTGTGATGGCGTGCATACTATGTCACGAGGATAGTCGGGTCAAATTGTCGCAGGTTAAAGGTCGAGGAGTGCCAAAATTAAAAGAACTGGGCCCCAGCATTAGTCATAGCTGATCAGGTTATTCAATCGAGGCTGAAGCTCCAATGGTCATCGTGTTCCAGGTATCCCAGGCTTAGGAAGTGCTCCTGAAAACACAAAAAAATCACTAGTGCGAATCAACTGGCTTGCGATCCTATACTTGTGAAGGTCAAAAGTGTGCGCACAATTTTTCTAACCAATCGTGAGGTAGCATACAGGCAAAATGAACCAATGCAAACGCTTTGGAAGTGGTCATGGTTTTAGGAGATAGGCATGATCTTCAATCTCTGGTGGTCGATGGATGGATGCAAAAGTGATCCAAATGTGCCTCAAGGGGCCAAAATGACATGGTCTGAAGGACTTGACTTGATTAAGGACATGATTTTGGCTATTTTAGAAGAAGTTTGAAGTTTTAAGGCTACCGATGTCGGTTATATAATTGATGTCAGTGTTCAAAAGAGATCGATGTCGGCAGAAATCGATCGACGTCAGCAGATTGGGGCACGTCGATGTCGACATCAGCGGCCTACCAAATTTGACAAAATTAGATTGGCGGCCCACCAAAAGTCATTTGTGACATTTGTGTGATAGAGAAAAAAGTTTTCTAGAGTTTAGTGATTGAAAGTGACCTAGAGCTGACCAAGGAGTGGTGTGAGGTGGCAGAGGAGCATTGGTGGAGAGAAGAAGTTGATTGGATGCCGCAGGGATGCATTTGAGTCAGCAAGAGCGTGTAGAGCCACTAGGATAGAAGAGATGGCAGAGGGGAGTAGAGGACCCGCGGGAGGTCCACCACTAGTGACACCCATCGTGCCACCATGCCGGCGATGTCGGGATGAGGTAGGAGAGTCTTTGAACCTCAATTTGATTGATTTTGGTTTTGAATTTGTTTTTGAAATTTTTGTTATTTTAGGCATAAATTAAGGAGGAAGGTAGCTAAGAAGGTGGGTAGGTTGTCTAGGAGAGCTTAGGAGTCATTTAGGAGGGTTTTAGGGGGTGTAGGGAGTTAAATTGGGGAAGCCCTAAAAATTAGGGCTCACCCCATTCGGCCCTAGGCCCGAACCAGTCGCCGATGTCGGCGACCCCACCGGGGTCAGCCGACCAACTATCGGCGTCGGTTACTAACTTACCGACGTCAGTCACTAAGTGACCAATGTCGGTTAGGTAAGTGTCGTCACTGGCAAGCTAACTAATGTCGATGACTGCCTGGTCAGAAATGGTTTTGAAAAATGGTCAAGTCAAGAGGTTGAAGCTACGCCAAGGGCTTCCTAGGTGTCGAGTTAGGTATAGATAGTCAGAATAGTTGGTAAAATAGGAAAAGTAGGAACAATGTTAACATGAAAGTGTCTATGGATGGATGCAGGCGAGGCAGACCCTGATGCTACGGGATCACCTCCCGACCTTGCTAATGCGGATGCGTGGAGGTGTGTCCATCGAGGAGTGGGCACAGATGAGCACAATCAGACTAGGTAGGCTGAGACGCTACTACAGAGTGGCGAGGGATGTGAGCCTTATGGTGGCTTTGATTTAGCGGTGGGACCATGCCACCAACACCTTTCACCTACCTACGGGTGAGATGATGGTCACGGTTGAGTACGTGTACCAGATTTTATGGCTATCAGTGCACAGAGCAGGCTTGTATGTGTGCTCGAAAGAGGCACATGAAATTCACATGGTTATGCTATTTGGAGAGCATGCTGTGGAGATGAGCTACCACTTAGCGAGTTTTGTATATGAGCCGTTGTATGTGGTGGATGAGGACGCACATCGGCTGGCCATTCGGATGATGATTGGCATCACAGTGTATGCATTGCTGGATGCAGAGGGTGGTAGGTTTCCAGTTGCTATGACTAGAGTTTTGTTGGAGATGATAGAGCAGCGAACAGTGTTCACCTGGGCACCAGTATTTTTGGCCCAAGTGTATAGAGAGCTGTGGGGTATCAGCCGACGGTAGCGGTATAGTCTATGTGTGGGCCACCTGTTATATTGTTGGGCCTATGAGCATATAGTAGTCACACGACCTCTCAGCCTCCCAGTGGCGATTCAAGCCAGCTTCAAAGTTGGATTTAGGTGATGGCATGAGGTTATGGTGCAGACACGAGTGGATGGAGTGGTTAGGGACATTGACCACTACAGAGGGGTACTGGAGGCCCTGATTCCTGTAGACATCGTCTAGAGACCATACTTGGTCTATCCAGCATTCAGAGACCAGGGAGAGCAGCTGGTTGGTGTTTAGAGTAGGTGATGGATCAGAGGCAGACGAGTCAGCGAGCTTGAGAGGATCCCTACAGAGAGAGTGCGGTGCCAATATGGGCTGCTACAGGATGTGCCTCCCACTTTTCCACACTACAGGCAGGATGACATAGAGGCACTGCTCCCACTTCTAGAGGAGACAGAGGAGCTCAATTTTGAGGAGTTGCCGATAGGACCTGGGATAGCTGACCCAGGGTGCATAGAGGCCTACACAGCATGGTGGGTAGTATCGAGGTATACAGGTGGGTCCCCAGCTAGATCTACAGGCTATCACGAGGGAGGGGGATACAGCTCATGATGAGAGGGACACTGCACGGGAGGAAAGAGACGCGGCTCAGGCCCAGGTCTTAGTTTTGTAGGGGCAGCTAACCAATGTTATAGGGCAGCTAACTGAGATGACAGGTTGAGTAGCAGTGTTGACAGGGCAGATCGCTCTATTACAGGGACAGTTGGTGGCAGCCTAAGCACAGGTAGTGGCAGGGCAGAGTTTTGGAGGGCAGGGCCCATGGCAGTAGCCATCTCAGCAACCAGCATTTTCACAGGGGGTGGGACCATCAGTATCAGTGTACCGAGGTCAGGCATAGCCACAGGGGTCTGGACAGGCCACAGGAGCAGGGTAGATGGGTCCACTGCATACTGTATCTATGTTTAGATACACTGATGCGCTGGATGAGATTGCGTATTATGAAAGGGCCATTAGGGGGTTCCCTCAGATACAGTGATACTCAGAGATGAGGGTGGAGTAGAGCAGACAAAGATTGATGTCATGAGCAATGGCTTTAGGGTCGTGCAGACGGTAGAGATCAGAGGGAGGAGAGGATACAGCCTCTTCTCGACCACTACCACCACCACCATAGCCACAGCCTTGAGAGCAACTCTTGAGATGTATTATTTTTGATGTATATACCAGCCTGCGAGCTGAAGACAAGAGATGTATGATGAGAGAGAGAGACAGACATAGATTGTGTCTTTTTGTATAAAACTTATTTTTGATATATATATGATGAGATTTTGGCTATTGATGTGTTATGGAGATGTTATAGATGTTTAATGTTTTGCAGCATTTTTCATGATGCATGTTGTGATATGATATTTATGATGATTATGTTTATTATGTTATGATGATGCTAATGATTAATGCGATGATGTTTTATGGTGATGATGCTTGATGAAAATGAATGTGATAATGACAATGTTTATGAAATGGTTATATGATGATGACTTTAGATTAGATGATGATAGATGTGATATGGAATGTTTAACTTGTGGATTATGCGAATGTTTAATGAGTTATGATGGATGAAATTTATGACTAATTACTTATGTTGATGAGAGTATACTAATGATTATGTGAATATGTTATTGACTGTGTTATGATTGACAGGTGACGAGAGAAGGAGATGGAAGACAGTGACGAAGAAAGTGGCTGAGCTAACCCCAGAAGACCTTATGTCAACTGAGTGCTGCCTACATAGCCCTTGTTGTTAGGGCCTCAGGCCAATGTAGTTCTCCCAAGAAGGGAGGAAAAAGATTGAAGTGGTGGATTATTGGTCATGATAAAGATATAGCATTGCCCATATGTCTAAGGGTACATGCTTGAGATGATAAGGAGAAGATGATGTTACAGCCTTTTCCAAATGGTGTATTCTGTAACATAGGTTAAGGTTTTTCATCTCTAGAAACTATCCATATTCGTGATGGATGTTTGCTAAAAATAAATTGAGGTCTATTTATGCTTCAGCGAGTATTGGTTTATGCTTGACATAAATTGTGTAGTTGATAATTTCTGTGTGTATTGTTGTCCATGGAAACTAGAATGATTAGGCTTATGTGAATGGTTTGAAAAGAGTCGGATTAAGTTGTTTTGACAAATAATGTGAGTGAATGTGACCAAAGTATAGGCAAAAAGTAAAAAGGCATAAGTGCCCTTTCATTGACAAGGACCAAAAGGCAACATAGACAGGGGTTGTTAGAACCAAGAGCCCCATTTATGCATTGCATCATTGACCATAGTTATGTTAGAGCGGTAATCGAATCCCTTTTGACATTAAAGTGATCTCGAAGTCCCTTGAGTAGGTGATATGATAAGAGGAAAAGGGTAACCCATTTTAGAGTATGGAGAACTTTTCCCCTTTTTATAGGAGACCCTGAGACAATAATAAGTCAAGTCCATGACCCCCCCTTTTTTTTTATATATATATATTTTTTTGAAGTGGACTGATCAATGCAGGAAGTCCACATAAAGATGTCATTTGTTTGGTGGTCATTTGTGAAGCTGATCGATGTGGGAAGCTTCTAAGAAAGTGCTATTTGTAGCAAGATTTAGTCATAGCCATCCTTCAAGGGAGTGGTCTATACTTTGCTTTATAGATTTAAGGGATTTTGAATAGCTGTCCTTCGAGGGAGCAGTCTATTAGCTATAACAAAGATAGTGCAGCTGTCCTTCAAGGGAGCAGTCTGCTTTTTGATTTGATTTTGTGACCTTGGATATTTTGACATCTTGATTTAGTTTTGACAGAATATTGAGTCATGGATAAGATTTATAGAAGGTCAAGGGCTCCCTTTTATTAGGACGAAGCATCCGTACGTCATAAAAGGGTTGTAGAGGATTTTGTTAAAGGAAGAAAGGGTGAAATGAATTAAGGATTAAAAGGACAAGGATTGCTCAAGGGATGAGCTCAAGTTAAATGTCAAGTGGATGAGTGCTCGACTAACATTAGAATGGTCATAGATGCAAAGCATTAAGAGGCTCAGGTTTTGGTCGGCCTTCAAGAGAAGAAAGACGATAAGTCCTTGATCCATACTTATGCATTATGATATAAGGTCTGAGCCAATTAGGAGCAAATTTGCCTCATTTACTCTGTTCCATATTGGTCACATGTTGGTTCTCTTTGAGGATGAGGTCTCTAATATTGAAATCTTGTTCTCTCAGAGTTTTATTATAGGCGCGTTTGATGTGATTTTGATAGACATGGAGATGATTGAGGGCAGTGAGATGACGCTCATCAAGTAACTCAAGTTGAGCTAATCGATCTTGATGAAAGTCATCATTAGAAAGAATGTCATGGAGTGAAATGCAAAGAGACAAGATTTGTACTTCGAGAGGTAAGACAGCCTCTGATCCATACACTAGAGAAAAAGGGGTAGCACCCATAGAGGTTCGGATGCTAGTGCGGTAGGCCCACAAAGCGAATGGTATTTGAACGTGCTAATCCCTTCCAGTGTCATTGACCACCTTCATGAGAATTTTGGTTAGGGTTTTATTAGAAGCCTCAGCCTGCCCATTTGCTTATGGGTAGTAAGGCAAAGAAAAGCTGAGTTTGATGCCGAAAGAGTCACAAAGTTTTTGGATGGTCTTGTTTTTAAAGGACTTACCATTGTCGGTGATGATTTTGTGAGGTACACCGAAATGATAGATGATGTGGGTGTTGATGAAGTCGACAATCTTGTCGGCTTTTGTGGAGACGAGAGGGATAGCTTCCACCCACTTGGTGAAATACTCGGTGGCGGTGATGATAGATTGATGATGAAGAGACGAATGAGGGTTAATCTCACCGATGAGATCTAAGCCCCATTGTGAAAAAGGCCAGAAATCCTAAGTGACTTGTAAGGCATGACTGGGGAGATGAAGCAAGTTAGCATGCTGCTGACACTTGATGCAATGCCGAACATAATTGCTACAGTCTTGATGAAGAGTGGGCCAATAATAGCCCAGGCAAAGAATGCGCTTGGCAACTGAGTTACCACTGAAGTGTCCACCACAAATCCCGTCATGGGCTTGTTTGACAGCATGAGAAGCTTCAGTGGAGTTTAAACAGCGAAGAAGAAGGCCGTCAAAACCTCTTTTATAGAGAAGGCCCTCTAGCATGGTATAGCGAGTGGTGTGCTTGATAAAATCCCATCGCGCATTGCTAGAGAGGTTGGGAGGAATGAGAGAATGAGTCAAGTAGTCCTCAAGTTGTTTATACCAAACATCTTGTGAGCTAGAGTCTATGGTGTGGATGAGATTGATGTCAGTGGAAATGTATGAAGGCAATGGCACACGATATACCATGACATAAATTCTTGATGAGGATGATGATGAAGGAATATGAGAGGCAAGTGAAGCCATGGTGTCAGCAAACTTATTCATCGATCGAGGAATAGTCTGCAATAAGTGATGGTCAAAAGATGCTAGAAGAGTGTCAACACAGTGCTTATATCTTTGTAAAATTTCATTTTTACAAAAATATGAACCATTGATTTGATTGACGACAAGTTGTGAGTCACCAAAGATGCTGATGGTCTTGATGTTTAAAGAAAGGGCGGTTTGAAGTCCCAAAATTAAGGATTCATATTCAGCCATATTATTGGTACATTCAAAGTCAAGTTTGAAAGATAGAGGCATGGGTTCACCTTCATAAGGAATGAGGATGACCCCCACACCCCCACCGAGTTGACATTTAGAGCCGTCAAAAAACATCGTCATTTGGTAGAATGTGTCATCAGTCGAGAGGGTGGTGATAGATTCATCAGGAAACTCACACTGAGAAGGTTGATTTTTGGGGAGAGGGGCATCTGCTAGTTGGTCAGTGATTGTTTGCCCTTTGATAGATTTTAGCTGGACAAATTCTAAGTCAAATTT
Source organism: Torreya grandis (assembly GCA_037957365.1). Taxonomy (NCBI): domain Eukaryota; kingdom Viridiplantae; phylum Streptophyta; class Pinopsida; order Cupressales; family Taxaceae; genus Torreya; species Torreya grandis. The sequence goes on from JARHVA010005075.1 coordinate 429,863, forward strand.
AGCAAGAAGCATGAGCCAACGAGCCATATGCTGGTTTTGATATGGTTTAGAATGCATGTATTTGATGGGATCAGTGTGGGTGATGACAAAGGTTTTGTGATTGAGAAGATAGTGACAGAGCTTGGTAGTGGCAAAGACTAATGCCAAATAGAGTTTCTCAGTATGAGTATACTGAGTTTCATAGTCATCAAGTGTTCAGCTTATGTAATAGACTGCTTGCTCACGGTGTTGCTCGTCTTGATGCGTGATCATGGCACCTAATGAATGATTGGTTGCGGAGATGTAGAAGTAGAAGGGTTGGTCATCTTTTGGTGGAATAAGGACTGGTGGAGAGACCAAATAGCATTTGAGGGCTTCAAAAGCCTCTTGGCAATCCTTATCCCATTTAAAGGAGACATCTTTCTTGAGGAGGTGATGAAAGGGCTGGCAACGGTCAGAAAGCTGCGAAACAAAGCGACGGATGGATTGGAGCTTTCCTTGTAGGCTACGAAGTTGCTTGAGACTAGTTGGAGGTAGCATTTTGAGGATAGCATGGATTTTGGCAGGATCTATCTCGATGCCACGAAAAGAGATAATGAATCCCAGGAGCTTTCCTGAGAGGACCCCAAAGACACATTTCTTGGGGTTAAGACGGACTTGGTAATGAAGAAGGCGAGAGAAGATGATTTTGAGGATAGTCAAATGGTCACGACGAAGCTTGGATTTGCCAAGTAGGTCATCGACATAGTCCTCCATGATTTTGTGGAGGAGATCATGAAAGATGTAAGTCATGGCATGTTGATATGTGGTGCCTGCATTTTTTAGACCAAAAGGCATGACTCGATAGCAGAAATTTCCCCAAGGGGTAATGAAGGTGGTTTTGTGCTAATCTTCTAGCATAATCAGGATTTGGTTGTAACCTAAAAATCCATCCATGAGTGATAACATCTCATGGCCAGCTGTAAGATCAACAAGTTGGTCAATGTTTGGAACAGGAAAGTCATCTTTGGGACAAGCCAGGTTAAGGTCACGATAGTCTATGCAGATCTGGATCCCCCCAGTCACTTTGGTGATAGGAACGATGTTAGAGACCCACTATGAATAATCGATGGGTTGGATGAAGGAGACTGAAAGAAGGCACTGAAGCTCTTCTTTGACAAGAAGTGCAACATGAGGATGCATTTTGCAAAGCTTTTGCCTAACAGGCTTAGACTCTGGGTTTGTGACAATGTTATGAGTGGCAATGTTAGGGTCGATGCCAGGCATGTCAGCATAGGTCCAGGCAAAGGCTTTACGATTGTTGGAGAGAAATGTGGTATAGTCGGCCTGCTCCTGAGTGTCTAAAGATTGGCCAATCTTTAAGACTTGAGGAACATTAGAAGATGAAAGGTTAATGTCAATGGTTGATTCATTTAACATAACCTGTGTTTCAGAAGGGAGGGAGCACTGAATGAAAGAATCATCAGCACCCATATATGTAAGAATGGCATCGTCATCTATGCAGTGGACTGTGTTGATGGTTGACGATTCATCATCTATCATGCTGGGATAAACGAGAGGGAGAGACTTGGGAACCCCATTGAGTTGATAGGTTAGGGGTTCCAAGCGGATGGTGTTTATGCAAAAAAAACTGGGAGGGATGGAAAACACCAACTCCATAGGTGAGGAAGGAAGAATAGGTGAGTCTAGAAGAAATTGGGCGATGTCTAGTTTAGGGGAAAGGTTTGTGGAAGCCTCAGTGGGTTCTTGGAAACCCAGTCCATATCGTTTCTTTGCATTATCATCATTGGGCATTTTGATAGGCTGATGGGAGCCTTGTTCGTAATGTCCAAAGCCAAAACCCTTCCATGCACACCTATAAAGATAGGTATGTGCAAAGGTGGGATTGCTAAGAAAGGAGAAATCGGATGTGAAGATTTGAGGTGAGGAGGAAGGATCTGATTCAGTAGGAGCTTGATCCAGCCCCCCATAGACGAGATTGGTGTGAAGGCTAGGAGGACCATAAGGAATGACCATTCCGATCTGACAGTCATAGTTTGGGTTTTGATGAAGTTGTCCATACTCTTGAGGAGTTTGGAACATGTCTAGAGTAAGGAGATGATATTCTCCTAGTGAAAGTCTTTGGAAGATGTCGTCCATGGGGTCCTTGGTTGGTGATTGAGAAGATGATGTGGTGGCGACCGTTGTTTGTGTACTAGTTGATGCTTCCATAGATGGAGATGATGTTTGGGTTGATGCCTTGAGCGGGATAAGAATGTCATTTGGGCTATAGGTCATGTTACAAGTCTTAAATGGGGATGGGTCGGCAGGAATGACATGGAATTGTTTGTCGTGTTCAAATTTGACACAACGGTGAAGTGTTGAAGGGACGCAAGCCATGGCACGGATCCAGGGTCACCCTAGAAGGATGTTGTATTAGAACTCTCCCTCGATGATGTAGAAGAGCTCTGGGATTGTGCATGGACCGATGCAGATGTGGAGGACAACAGTGCCGATAGTGTTAGCGGTTGTGTCATTAAAAGATATAAGGATTGCGTCAGTTTTTGATACGCAATTCTTGGGAAGGGCCAATTGGTCAAAGGTGTGATATTAATGCTACCGCCCCCATCAATCATAACTCATTTAATATGGGTTTGATCAATGTAGGCTGTGATGAAAAGGGCGGCGTCCTGATCTTCCTCGGTAGAGGTAAGAATCTCAAAATTACTGAAAGTGATGGAGGCGATGGGGGATAAAGAATGGACTAAGGTAGCAAGTGGTTGAGGGTCTTCAGGTTGGACTTCTGCTACCTGTAGGGCTTTGATTAGACCCTTTGAATAAGGTCATATAGGGTCATCTTCACAGGCGTTTGGTGAAGTTATTTTATCATAGATTTTGTGATTGCCTCTAAAGAAGTGGGTTGGGACGCACCTAAGATGGAAATCTTGGGTTTTGGTGGTTGCGGTGCCTGGACAAAAGGATAGGTCCAAGGAATAGCGGATTTTTCTTTTGCCTTGTCCTTCTGTGACCTAGTGGTTACATGAATGGCATTGATTTCGAAGATAGTAGGTGAAGAAGGGGTTATGGTCTGTTGGTGAGATGTTGATGCGGTTGATGAGGTTGGATGGGAAGGTGATGAGGGTTGGTCAAGAGTGTCCTCAAGGAGAAGAGTGTCTTTCTCCACAAAGTGGTGAACGACTGCCTTAAGGGCACAACAAGTCTCGGTATCGTGTCCTGGTGTGTGATGGTATAAACAAATCTTTGTATCATCGAACCAAGATGGTTTTGACCCGAGGGGTTGGAATGGCTTGATGGAAGGAAGGGTAGTGCTAGAAGTTTGCAAAAGTTGGTGCAATATCAAAGCGTATGAACCTTCAAAGGGGTCTGCGCTTGATAATGCATGACGCGCTGGTGACTTTTGCTTGGGGGATGCTGAAGAATGTTTTTGTACCACCTTTTGGGTTGGTGGTGCGGTGACAGGTGAAGACGGCACTTTATTTATGAGAGGTGTCAAATTTTTGAGAGGGGGTTGACTTGTTGTTGGCGAAGGAAGTAATGGAGGCAATTTGTGTTGGTTAATGATCGGAGTAGGAAGCACGCTGATTAAGGTAGAAGGATGAAGACCCAAGATGGAGGGTAAAGTTGATGGTGGAGGAGGGGTTTGTCTTTGTGGTTTGGCAATCTTCTTTGACTTGGTTGGAAGACTACTTTTGGTCGAGGTTTGGTTCAAGTCCACCTTCACTTGCGGGTGAGTGAGGGTAGAAACAAGATGAATGCCAAGTGTCTTGATTGGTTTGGATTGGGTAGATGCAGGTTTAGAAGTAGGGGTTTGGTCTTTGTTTGGAGTCTTGGATGATTCTGCCTTGGGAGGATTGGCAACATGAAATGAAAGGGCACGAGAATGTTGAAGAACTTTAAGATGTTCCCACAATCCCCGATGCTCCACTTTCCTTGAAGGGAGAAGTTCTAGTTTCTCCACTAGTCAGGAAAATGGTTGGGAGGATGTTGGATGAGGTTCAGATCCTTGAGAAGATGTGTTAGGTGTAGTAGTAGTTTCGGACCCAAGGCGTGTGGGAGTTATAATTGTATTATCGTTGGTCGAGGAAGATGGAGAGTCAGGTTCTTCTCTTGGTGGAGAAGGAACAGGAGAGTGTGACTCCTCAAGTGGGTAAAGGGCAGGAATTATAGTGCCCTCCACTTGCGGTCGAGGAGTAGGTAAGGTCAGGTCTTCCATAGGCAGAAGAAAAGAGGATGGTGAAACTGGTGGCACTGGTAAGGTTGAGGCATCCTCTAGGATGAGAGAGGTTGATGGAGAATTGACCAGGGAAAGAGGTTCATCCACACGTGATGGACTGGTAGATGGGTTAACCTCTTGAGATTGATTGGGGATGAAAGGTGAAACTGTATTGACCGTTCGAATATCATGTTCATGCGTGTTATCAATTAAGGTCTGGACATTATTTTGGGTCAGTGGATGGTTGGGGAATGGTTGCTTGAATATGTCGATGCCCTGGTTTGGAGGTGCATTAAGATTATCTAGAACAAGCTCTCCCTTTTCAAGCATATCCTGGACTATGTTTTTGAAGGTTTTACAGTTTTCTGTGTCATGACCTTTGACACGATGGAAATTACAGAAGTCATTTTCCTTATACCACGCAGGGATGGCACGTGAGGGATCAAATTGTGGTGGTGGTTGAATCTGGGGAAGGTTGAGAATCCCCTGTTTAACAAGCTTTTCCAGTATAGATGCGTAAGATTCTCCAAGAGGAGTATATTGTCTTTGCGCGTATCTTTGCTGGAATTGACGGGTGGCGCTCTGAGATGTTGATGGCTCAGGTTGATTAGATGAAGAGGATGAAGGTCTAACGGCCACAGCATTAGCTAAAGTTTTAGACTTAGGATTTGACGATGAAGGCTTAGAAGAAGAAGAATCATTAGTCTTAGAGTTGGGGTTCTTGCTCTGCAACTTGACTTTGTTCTCCTTGATGGCACGTAATTCAAGTTTACGGGCCATCGTGAAGGCTTCGTCAAAGGTACGGAAGGTCTGAACCCTTAAAGTGGAAGAAATGTGTTTGGCACAAGCTCGGGAGAATAGTTCAATAAGCTCAGTTTGAGGTAAGGAAAAGGAGAGTTGATTGATAAGGCCTCTCCAACGAGCAACGAAGTCAGCTACTGATTCATCCTCAAATTGATGGATAGTGTAAAGGTCTATGATTGAAACCTTTTTGGTGATATTAATGGAGAAGTGGTCCAAAAAGAGCTGGGCTAATTGTGTAAATGAGAAGAGGGAATGGGTGGAAATGGAGCTGTACCAATTGAGTGCAGCGCCAGAAAGGGACAGGAAATGTGCACAAGAGCAATGCGTCATCATGGGCGATAAGGTAGCAAGCATGTCTAAATGCCCGTAAGTGTTGCTATGGGTCTTCCTTGCTTTGAAAGCAAGAAAATTTGGGAAGCCCCACTAGATGGGGTATGGTCTAATTGGAACGGAAGGATGAATAGGCTCATTGCAAATTTGCTTGTATGAAAGAGCATTGCGTGAGCCAAAAATGGAAGTCTCTAAGCTAGGCATTTTATCCATCAGCATTTTGATTATATCTGCTGACGGATTGGTGGGTGGAGCACCCCCTAGATTATAAGGCGCTTGAAAGATATTTGGAGGGGCGTATGATGTGGATGGTTGCATAGATGCAACATATGGATAGCTGGTTATGGGAGCAAAAGTTGGGGCCAATGGCACTTGTGTTATGGGGTTGGTTGGCACAAGTTGGATAGGAGCCGTCAAGGATGGTTGAGGCGTGGCTACGCTTGTTGATGGGTAAATGGTTACTCTTGTATTTATTGGTGCAAGAGTAGGGGGAATGGAGACTAGAAGGTTTTGGAAAGGTGTGGGGTTTGGTTGAGTGACTTGAGCTTGAGGGAGTATCGGAACCCCCATGGAGGTAGGTTTAGATGGAGAGGTTACGTTTTGAAGATAAGACACGGTTGGGTTATTGGTGGAGGTGTTGTCTAATGGTTGAATGGTAGGGGCCGTTGATGTGATTCTTGTGTCAACTAAGGAAGTCAGCATCCCATAGATTGGGTTGCCTAGGGAGTCTAGCATTTGGCTATTCACGAGATAGTGTTGTAAGGCTTTGACATTAAGGTCCAAGAATCATGCAAAGTCTTGGTCCCCTTCTGGGATGATAGGAGTTTGAGGCGGGGTTGGGCGAATGGTAGTTCTTTCAGTCTCTGATTTGAACTCCATTATAGGACTAGTTATAGATGGTGAAGGTAGAAGTGGTTGTTGGCTAGCGTGGTCAAGAAGGGCCTTGGTTTGACTGCGTGTCAAAACCATTCAAGGTAAGAAAGGGTCAGGTTTCAGAAAACTGTGTTCTATCAGTCTCAGAAAACCAGAATGGATGTTTAGATAGGCATAGAGTTGGATTTTAAGCTTGTTATTTTTTGGAAAAAGAAAATAGATAGAGACTGACGTCGGTATAAAAAATGATGTCGGTGAAGAATTCTGCCGATGTCGGTCAGATGACCGATGCCGGTTCAGAAAAGTTGCCGATGTCAGTTACAAGACCGATGTCGGTTACTGTGTTTTCCAAAAACTCAAAAAAAAAAGTTTTTGGAAATGGAGAAGACGTCCTTACCAGCTCAAAAAAGATAGATAAAAATAGAAAATATGATGATGACAGACAGAGCCTACCATTAAATCCCTAGAAACAATTTTATTAAGATCGTATGGCTTATGCCTTATGATGTTGTTTGAGGAAGTTGGTTATAAGAAGGGTCCTAGAATAGGCAATCTAAAGATGGTTTTAGGTATGTTAAGGTGCTCAAAAATCTGTATTAGATTCCGTACAGGCCTGGTGCTAAGGAGCAAGCTCCCCTCACTTCACGATTCCAGTGGTTAGCTGGTTTCGCTTAGCCAAAATATACTTTCACTATAGTTTAGACTCTGCCAGAGAATAGAGTTGGCTTTCCCCTTGGTGGTGAAATCCAAGTAGGATTTCCGGGTTCGGTAAGGTTGTCTGCTAGGTGATGAAATCCCAGTCGGGCCTTGTCTCAAGGGAGTTTGATGTTTTATTGAGTGCACGTGGTCTGGTAGTGTAACATCAAGTGATCTACAGTTTATTCAATATGCGTTTGACTAATTACTAAGTGTGGACTAGAAAGATTCAAGAAAGCAAGGAATGAAATGCAGTAAGTTTTAAAGCCCCAAAATTGAAATATTGAATTGGAATGAAGACAAGTTTGGAGAAAGGGTTGAAGAAAATGATTTTCTTACTAGTCTAGAAAATGCAAGAAAAAGGAAGAAAGAGTTCTTTTTATTTCCTGCTTATGATTTTTTTTTTTTTTAGAAAAGAAGAAAGAGAGGTGAAGGTTAAGAAGCCTAATGCAACTAAATGAACAAAGAAGAAAGGGAACCCAAGGAAGGCCCTAAAGGGGTCCCATCGAGCGTGCCATAATTTTTCTATTCAAATTTTGTTTTCAATTTCAAATGATTAAGAAGAAACTAAAGAAAGAATGGTTAAGGCTTGTGTACCTGGATATAGTCTGCACACCGTAATCTAGACGCTGAGTACTCCTCTTTGGCTGTGGAGGAATGACACCTGCAAAGAAAAGAAGCTTGGACAAAAGAAGATGTTAAATAGACAAATGGTGGGTTGTCAAGCAAAAGCTTGATCCCAGAAGTATGAAAACTTCCTTAAGGGATATAAACCCACTAATCAACAAAAAGAAATGTCTGATAAATAGTTGAATAATGAAGAACCAAAATGATAAAGAAATGGAATGAAAAAGAGAAGTAAAGACTTACTTGAGAGAAGCTGTTAGATTGATAACAGTCGCCGGCATCGGTAAGCCTAAAGGTGCCAACGTCGGTTAATATGCCGACGCCGATTTGGGTAATGACCGGCGTCGATCGGGGCAAAGGTCTTTAGATGAAGTCTGGCTAAGTCTATGGTTTGTGGACAGAGTTTGGTCAGGGTCTGGGTTTATTTAAATAGTTTGTGGATAGAGTCTAATCAGGGTTTTGGTATGTGGACAAAGTTTTGGGCTTGGTTGAATGGTTTGGGGTCTGAGTCTGAGAGTCGGGTTAAATGGGCAGAATGTATGATCCGAGAGAGGATGAGAGACACAGGGAGGTGGACAAATCAAGATTCAGGTCTGGGTTGATTACAGTCTAGTCTAGGGAGATATTGCTTGAAAGAAATAACTGAAAAGAGAATAAGAACACAGACAATATACTTACCTGTGCCTTGTGGAAGGTGTGCTATCGATGATTCTCGTACCTGCTATTGATGTAGCTTGTATGGAGAACCTGTTACTGAGGAAGAACCTTGAAGCTGTTACTGCACCTAAGGGAGAGAGTGGGAGGTTTGATTGAGAGATTTCACAGATTGACGGATAGTCCAAGACTAGGATTCCTGATTCGCTTTCAGAGATTTCCTGATTTCTGATTCGGATCCTCAAAAGAGTTGGAAAAATTGGTTAAGTATAACTGACATCGGCGATTCTGCTGGCGTCGGTCGACACTTGGCCGACATCGGCGGGGTTAGAACGGGCAAAAAGAGCCACCAAGTCCGTTTTTCTTCTGCCAAGTGCCCTATCTATTGGAGAATGCTGAGGGTTGTGCTAAATGCACACGAGAGTTTGTTAGGAGGTTAGAAGAATTAGGAATAGATATTGAGTGAGTCATAGGAGGAGAATTAGTCTAAAGTGAGGTGTCCCAGGTGAGGTGTCATGGGTGAGGTGTCAAAGGAGGGAGGTTAATTCAAAATAAATTAATTATTTTAAATTAGTAATTGGGTTAGGAATGGACTAAGGGAGAAAGTGACCAAGGGTTAGACACTTTTTAGGTGTCTACACTCCCATTTAATACTATTGTTTGATAAAAGGGTTTCACCTCTACTTCACTAATTTACCTACTAAAACCTACCATTTAGTTTTAATATTTGGGTATGTCACCTAACTTACCATTCCTCATTGAGTTTCAAATATAGTATTCATCTATGCCATCTAGCACTACCATTTGACACTATCATTTAGCTCTATCATTTGACTATGCCATTTGGCTACGTTATTTTGCTAGGTCATTCAAACAAGTCATTTGGTTGGGTCATTTGACTAGGTCATTTGGCTAAGTTGTTCAGCTAGGTAATTCAATTGGGTCATTCAGATGTGTCATTAACTAGTGTTTTTCATCTATATCATTCATCTCAGGCATTCAACTTTATCATTCAATGGAATGATTTGGCTTATTGTTTGGTATTGTCATTCATTTTCTTCATTCATTATTGTTTTTTGGTTTTGTGTTCCTCTAATTATAGTTATGCTTATTCCCTTGGTTGGTATAGGTCAAGCCCTCAGGGGATCTACTATATATATTTGATGAATTTAAGTGTACTATTATATATAATTGTAAAGGGTTGGTGATCCAACTCCCCCAAAAAAATATCACTAAAATTTTGGTGATTCGGTCCAATCTGTCAACCCTAAAAAAATCACCAAAAACAAAAATCTTAAAAATGGAATATTCATGAATTAATGAATATTAATTTCTATAAAAACCCTATTATCAATCCTTGTAGTCTCATGGCCTCACCTTTAAAACCTACTAACTAAGCATGAAATTAGGACACATCCTACTCTAGCCCAAATATATTTTTCACCCTAGATGCAATCTCTCTCTCTCTCTATAGTCTATCAATGGTGGCCTAGTATTTAACTTACCTAGTGGAGGTGGAAGGTCTTGCTATATAATTTATACCCAATCCCGTTTGCAAGGTAGTCACTGGTGGAAAAAAACATATAATATAATGATGTGATTAGTATATATAGTTGTCTAATAGGGAACCAATCTTGAAAAATCAAGTGTATTAGGAATCTAAAAAATCTCTACCCTCCCCTACCCATACTCAACCTCCAACACAATCTATGTATTTAAACTCACATCATGGATTTTACCCTATCCACCAATAACCTCTTAGACACCCTAGCTATATTTTTGATCTCCATTCCTTCCACTATCAATTATCATGGAAAAGGGATACTAAACCTACAATGACATATATACCAATACATGTGCCTATACCTACCCTCTCCCTCCATCCCCATCTCCAAATCATTACAATCACACTATTCTCTTGGATGCATGTCTCCATCTTCATTATTGAGGATTGTCCTCAATCGATACACGTACATGTTGTATATGATGTCTCAAAGCATCAAATCATGCTAGTTGTGGTTTAGTTAATCAGATAGGCCTATTTTATACCCACCATATTTTTTATGCAATGACCACACCTTTACCTCTCTATATACATAGTCCTAGAGCATTGATGGTACCCTAATTAAACCTATCACTACCAATGCTCTAGGCACAAGAGGTTCCCACTTGTTGATCTCTCATATAACATGGGGAAAAAAGTGGTGGCCATATAGTACATCTTATTGTATCCCAAAATATCATTGTATTTTATTAAGATGGTACCAATCAACTTTAAACTAATGAAAGTATGTAATATAACATATTGTGATTTTAAATCTATAAAATCATCATCATTTTTCCATCCAACTATATATGTAGGTAATGCCCCCAAATAAAATTTACATCAATAAAGTCATCTATAGATCAATGATAGAAGGTGAGGTTACATCGATGTGCTAATCACCCTCCTCCAATAATGTACCATATATACACTAAAGGATAATCTAGTACATAGTGCCTCTTCTAACTTAGGGGATGGTTAATGGTAATATGATATATATCTTCTAATGTACCACCTACCTCTATATTCCATCATGTGCAAATATCTATATAACTATGCACTATCATAGGACCCTAGGAAAAGATAATAGTATCATCGTACAAATCCCTCAACACTCTTCATGGGCCCATGTATCAATATTGACTATTATTATTAGGAAACAAGATGTCACTATCAATGAAAATCAAAATCAAAGGCTTTCTAATCAATAGTTGGATCTAATTCTAGTGCATTAATGTCCATTAGTCCATATTAAATCAATAAATTAGTGATATTAACTAATCTCTATAACAACACTAGTCATCTCTATGTTAACTAATGAAGGGTTCATATTTGAATCAGGATGCATAAAATCCTACAAACATCCTTTATAGTATTGATCACCTTCCCTATCAGTAACTAGAAGGTGTTGGTATATGAGTGACACTACTTAGTATAATAATTAGTGATTTACCAGATCAAATGATTAATATATGTGTTATATTAAATAGTATTATGGCCTCCAATAGGTGTATGACCTCATTATCCCATATATGTGGTACACAACATGCACAATCATTACTCATGTGATATGATCACCTAAATATACTCCTAAAAATAAGACATGTTAGCACACTTTTTAATTAAATAATCAATCCAAAAAGTCATTTATATATCCTAAAATCACATTTTCATCATGAATATCTAGCTAATCATCTAAAATTAAAAAAATGACACATCTAATCATACACACATAATAAAAAAGTAGTCCATTTCATAGTCTTGGTGATGTATCCACTACATAGAGTGATTTCACTATTATGTAGGTTTATTTTGCCACTATTCTAAGTGATTTATCTATTCCTATTTTTTTTAGCATTTTCACCATTACACAGAGTATTTTTATTACTATATAGGGTTATTTTAAAAATCTTCAAAACACTTTTACTGCTTCTACCCTAGTTTGGTGATTTTTCCACTATCAATCTATTTCCACCACTGTTAACCATGTTCTCACAATTTATAAGAGAGTTTAGGTCATTTTTAATTATATTTATAGACATAAAATTATCACCATTTATTACATCAATATTTTTATTTAGGATATTTTAAACCTACTCTCACTATTTCACCATTTAGGTGATTTTGAACCTAGTTTCACATTCTAATAGATTCCATCACACTTCCACCATTATGGCCAAGGTGTAGATGATATAATTATGCACCATTAGTATTTTATGACATGTTCATTGTGGATGAATCTAATATCCTAAAACCCTAAAATAGGTTATGTCTAAAATGTGGTAGAATCCTCTAAAACTTATAATTTACATCATAACTCCTAGAGGTTTAAAAACCTAGTCAAACATCCTAAAAGTATACACATAGAATATAACCTAAAGTATAAGGAATTAAATGTTTATATATAAATTTAAACTTATAATTAAATGTAAATATACTACCTGATTCACCCATGGTAATTAATTTTACTAATTACCATCATAATTCTCTGAACTACCCATAGTCCTAAAATATCTAAACAAAATCCCTTTTAACAAAGTAAATCCTTATCTTTAACAACCTCACTCATAATCAAAACCCACATAACAAGAAAGAAACCTATTTACTTAGCTTAAACACATGGTTAAACATAACCAAGTAGAATGTATCTAAAAAGAGTATAATCCTTATCGATCCTCCTACAATTATCATTGACCCATTTTGGATTGTCATCAACTATAAAAGTATGTGCATTATTCTTTTCAAAGTATGGTAAATTAACACTAGAGTGATGAATAAATTCTCCTAGATAGGTTGTAGGATGTTATCTAGCTCTGTGATAGTAGGCCTTCTTCCAATAATCAACATTACACATTCTTCAATAAGACCATATACATATCTAGAGAATTGAATCTCAGTTAAGGTAAGTTTATTTGGTTTTATCCATAGTATATTCTTTCTATTATATCATTTATTCCTATTCAATTCTATCTAAATTCCTACGCCACCTTAGATCCTTCTGAATCTATCCTTGAGTAGTTTTTTTTAGCATATTAACTTTATATTATAATCGACATTGATCCTACTTGGAATCAATATCTATTAATAGAACCAACACTTATCCTAAAGGAATTGACATCGTTCACTGTGCAAACTAATTTATCTTAAATATAAATCTATTTTAGTAAAATCTAGATAGGAAAATGAAGTATTGCATCTAATCTTATTGTTTGCTTTTTAAATAATGATCTTTTATCTTTGAATAAACATTTTTTATCTCTTAAATCTATATCTTTAACATCTTACCATATTTATTTATGTCATTTTATTACCATCTCAATTGAAGAAAGTGGATTGGCATCCATTTAATAAAGTTCATTACTTCTTAGAACTAGTCTCGTACTGGGCAACCCACCTACCAATCCTATTAATCAAATCTTGTCCAAGTTATCTTATGTCCAAGTAATCATTCCTATCCAAAAAGGAATTCCCATTTTTCTCGATCAATGGTGCACAAGCTCCATCATAATTATTCCTCTTTTAACTATGTATCATTTCTATTTTTAGTAGTTTATTTTATTAAATAAAAATGAATTGAAAAATAATAAAACACTAAGATATTTTTAGTAGTGTATCATTTCTATTTTTTTGATTTCACCATTTCCATTGATATTTTAATTTTTGACAATGATTCTACCATTTATAAAGGCATTTTTTCCTAGCATGTGTGGATTTTTCCACTACATAAATTTACTTCAGTGGTTAAATATCTAGAACTCCTACTTTGACCTAACATTTATTAGACTTAATATGAAATTTTCAAGCAAAAAATTGTACATACTAGTGAGCCACTCCTATATGGGCATCTTTACTCTCTCACACACTCTCCAAGTTGACTATGATTTGATATCTTAGCCATTATTCCTAAAAAACTCATGCACAAAAACTACAAATCCAAATTCCCAAGGGGGAGGCTGAAGATATATTTTTTCCAATCCAATTTTTTTTATTTATATCCCAAATTTAAAGAAAGTTACCACCATCTCTATTGCATCCATTTCCTCTTAAGATGCTTCTTTTTGGTTTTCTTTACCATTTTTGTCTTTTTCTCACTTATTTTCTCTATTTAAATACCTTTTCCATACAATACATCCATTTTCCTTCTTTTAATGGCCCTTTCATAAAATTAATTTTCCACCAACTCCCTCAACGGTGGATTTTAGGGGTATATTATTTCACCTAGGGCATTCTCATGAGTCTAGTTTTAACATAAAATCAATAATTTCAACTATATCATTTGGGGCATGGTAACATTTTATTATGGTTTTTATTCAAAAAAAAATTAGTAAAAAATATTGAAAATGCCTTTCAAAGAGGGGGAAAATGTAAATAGTTCACTTTTATCACTTCCATGTCAAAATTTATAATTGAATGAAATTTTGTAATAATTCACAAATTAAAATAAAATTCATGAATTGTCCCAAATTCATCCACACAATTATTATGCATATCTTGAAACACATTGGTGAATCTTTACTTGAGGAAATAAACCAAATGATATCATCTAATGCATTAACAACATCCGAGATCAACTAGTTGCTTTGTTAATTTCACCCTACTTCAATTAAAGCAAATGATCAATCAAAAGAAAACACTAGAAAAGGTGATCACATTACCATAACACCTATTTATTTTCTAATTAATCAATCAAAAATAGGAAATTACATGGATATAATGCCATGTTGGGAATTCATAGTATTCACATGAGTAGATTTACTATGGTAATTATTAATTTTGATATTAATTAGGTTAGTTTGATTTAGTGGTTAGTTTAATATACCCATGACTCTATACCAGGTTATTTTTTATTACACCTTCCTATTTAGTATGAATTTTATTTTTATTATTATGCATATATAATAGCATATGTATTATTTTCATAATATGTTGAATATAATATAGTGTGTTTAATCTATCTATGTTCAGCTCTGATAATGCATAAGATCCTCCATTTGATATCATTAGTATCAAAGAAATATATAATCCTTAGATAAGGTTTATCACTTAAGGCACTACATTGATTATTTAGGAGTCAACAAAATTAGTGTTTGTAGCATCTATGCTCAACATATAGTCTTGATTCAATAGTGTATCATCAAGTCAATGATATGGAGATGTGAGGTACTTACTTATAATTCTATTTACATTATTTAATCATGCATCATCCCATGATTCACATTATGGTCTATATATGAATACGTAAATCATGTGTCATTGGTATTTTATGATATCATTTAGTGCCTATTTAGATTGTACACCAACTTATATCTCTTCCAATGTCCCTATACAATTCTCCAACATCTCCCCGTGTCATCATGGAAGTCCTCCTATGGTCTATGAAATCCATAACGCTATCATTTATCCTATGATTGTGCCCAAATTTCATTAGATATTACATGACATTTTTAAAACTATGATATCTACATTTCGCCTTCCTAATACAAGTATTTAATGAAAGATGTCAAAATAACAGTTAAGTATTTGTCCTTGATCCATTCTACATTCTTTCAATTAGAATTTTTATTATTTTAGTGTTGCATTCAGTTAGTCCTTTATTATCTATGTACATATAGTCAGTTTTATTTTCAAATTTTATTTTATAAAAGTACCCATAAAATAAGTTCAAGTTAATGTGTATGCAATAATTTAAAAAAAATCATCAAAATATTCAAAAAGTAAAAAAAAATGTCATGTATTACCATAATATAGATTCTTTCATTTAGAATAAAATTTGTCAAATGTCATAAAAGTCTCTTTAGTAAGATAGTTTTTTTATAAAGGGGTGCATTATCAGTTGAAACTAAACCCATTGTTTGGAAAATTTGTGTGTGGGGGGTAGTCATTGATAAAATAGAAAAGATTAAAAAGAAGACTCATAAACATAAGGTAGAAAAAAGACTTCCTAATTAAGTAAGAGAAGACAAAAAGAAGATGGCAAAGCAAAATGAATAAAACTACAACATCTATATATTTAAGGTGTTAAAATAGGTACACCTAGATATTAATATTTCTATTAAAGATATGTGTATAATGAAATATTTTATGGATGACATATTTTAGAAGTCATCTCAAGAGGCATCCAAGCTCACTCGTCAAAACAAGAAGATAACTATTACATCTAGGGAATTCCAAATAGATGCATGTCATGTCTTACCATGGGATTTTAATAAACATATTTCTAAAGGTACCAATGTCATCACCAAGTTTACCAGCTATTAAGTATTCAAAATAAGGAGGTCAGGGGCAATAGAGGAAGGAGGTCTTCATATCCTCTCATCAGTCACCAATGATGGGGTCCATATGATTTGGTGGCATTTTATTTCAGTTATGTGTGTTTCATTTAATAGTATTATTATTTTTAGTGTGTTATTTTGTAAATAAATCTCTTTGTATAAATTCAATAAAAATTCATGTTTTTAGACAACTCACTTTTGGGGAGTAGTAAAAGATTTCAAAGTAAAATAGAGGATGGTTATCCAATTAGTGCCAAGCTTATGGATCTTGGAGATTTATAATTCAAGCCCCAAATGAGGAAGTAAAAGTCCCATAGGAACCCAAAGAGAAAGGGATTAGTCCTACATAATTTAGCTTGTCATTACACCTTCATGAAGGTAAAGAGATAATCTATGGAGTTAATATCTAGTTTGGGTAGTGCTTTAAGATGTGATTAAATTATTTGAAAATATGATTTTATCCTCATGTTCATACTAAGTGGGTAAATGCTAGTAATTTATAGTGTTCACATGAGTAGATTTACTATGATAATTGATAACTCTAAAATTACATAGGTTAGTTTGATTTATTTGTTAGTTTGTTATACCCATGACTCTATATTAGGTTATTTTTTATTATGTATTCCTATTTAATAGGAAGTTTTGTTATGGCTATGGATATACAATAGCCTATGTATTATTTTAATAATATATTGAATAAAATATAGTGTGTTTAATATATTGATGTTCAGCTCTGATAGTGCATAATCTCCTCCATTTGATATCAAAATTTACTAGAAATAAAATAAATCCTAAATTCCTAAATCACTCCACCTACTTGAAAATTTGAAATCATTTTCCAAAATTTAAATATGTCATTCACAGGTAGAATATTAAGCAATATGAGAGGAGTGAAAGAAAGGTTTATGAAAAGCACTTACATGCTCCATGCATAACATTTAATGCTTACATCCCATTGTAGGATTTATCCTCCACCTTTGATCTTCATCTTGAATCAATGGTTCACATGGATCTAAAAAATCGATAAATTGAGGATCATTCTTCTCATTCTATTTTTTTTAAATTAAAAATTAAATTTATCCAAATATCCTTACAAATATCAAATAACCCCCATCACGTATCCTCAAATTTACTAGTTCGTAATGGGTTACACTATCAGATGCCCACATGTATTATACAAGAATTTTGCAACTACATTAGAGCACCATCAGTCTTTTTAGTGAGGAGATAAAAATGAAAGGTATAAATTTTTGTGTTTGCTTGTTTATTTATTTTATTTCTTCTTCATCTTACTCAATTAGAGGATTCCCCTTAGGTTAGCATCATGTTTCAATTTTTCTTTATTTTATACTAACTGCAAAACCATCCTTTGCAATTGTGTTGTCATAGGTGCTTAAAATCTCCTATAATTAAGTTAAAGACCTAAAAGGTGACTTAATGTACATTTGTAATGAAAACATGAAAGGGTGTCTTTGAGTTATCTATATCTTCTATAGGTATTAGGATGTTTGGTTGATTTAGACTACTTCCCTTTCTACTGAGGGGTGATATATAATATTTATCCACTTGCGTCTAACAAGGGGTAACATGTGTTGTTAGATTTAAATTTTTACTAATTGTTAAGTTATATTGTATGATATGGATCATTAGTTTGTGAATATTTTAGTGATATTATGATAATATTTGAGTGATACTAGTTTTGGTGATATTCTATAGATGCATCTAGATATATCAAATTTTGGATACTTTTGTTCATCATGGATTGGGAGGTAAATACCTAATTTATAGATTTTTTCATCATGGATTGGTGTGTACTTGCATTTTTATATTTTTAAATTTTAATTTTTGATTTGAACATGATGTTTATTTTATTTTTTATAGTAAAAGTAACTTTAGAATTGACTCACCTTTGTTGGTACATGGTTAGTCACTAGATGTTTATTTGTGCACCTAACAGAGTTCTCACATGTGACTTACAATCATTATAGTACCTATTTGTTGATTATTATATAACTTATTTGTGTACCTTTTTTCTTTATTTATTATTATTTTAAATATGAATACATGATTACATACTTGTGATCGACATGTATGTTAAATTTTTTTGTGCATTTGGACACTATTTGTAAAGATTATGGTTGTATATTAATATTTTATGGTGTTGTAAATGTTGTATTGGGATATAACTTGACATATTTATTATTTAGGTGATTTCATATTATTGAAGAGTTATCATTAATTTATTACCTAAAGACTATATATATTGGTCATTACACTATATTTTAGGTTGGAGGATATTGTAAACTATTACACATTATAATTTATGAAACCTTTAGATAAAATTTGTTCTTAATGATGAAAATATTGAGTACGAGACATGTGATAGGTCCAAGGATTTTAATTAAAATTTTGAGTGAGGTATGTTGATAACAAAACAAAAAAATGTAGATTATAGAGTTTGAAATTATATACATGGGAGATTTTAGTATTGGGTTTTCAATGACTATGCATGGATCTACTTCATTATATATTTTGATTTTCAGCATAGATTTTATGCCAAAGTCATATTTTTTATTTGTTAATGTGTGCCTACATTTATTGATTTTGAGAGCTTTGTGGATTGATATTAGTTCACATTTTTAGATTGATAGATATTGAGATATTCAAACTTGATATTGCAACTACAACATAATATTGAGATATTTTAGAGATTTTAGTATGTGGTTTTTGATGAATATGCACAAATCTAGTTCATCAAATATTTTAATTTATAAAATATTTTTTTTAATGTTATATTGGTATTTTTTATGTGTCAAAGTGATTAAATTTATTGATTTTAATATCTTTATGGATTGATATTGTTTCACATTTTTCTTAGCTTGACATATATTGAGATAGTAAAGATTTATAGTGTAGTTGTAACACAATATTGATATTTTTGGGTTACTGATGAGTTTAAAGTTGAGTTCTCCATTTATTTATCTATTTTTTCACATGGTCCATTTGGATGCACTATTATTGGGTGTTATTCATTATAGAGTGGAGATGGATCACATGCAGTGATTTCATCATGGTTTGTGGATTTTTAGAGTTTTTAGTGCACCACCTACATCATAGTAGTTGAAAAGACTAGTAGTTCATTGGACTTAGGATTATAGGGGTTTTTAGGAATAAATTATGATACCAAGTCTAATATATTTACCATTTAGTTACATATTAAATATTTTTAATATTTTTGTGGTTATTAGTGGTTACTGCCATTACAAGAATTGTACCAAACAATGTAATAAATTTATTCATGGAGGAATAGTAAATTGGTGACTAATGTTTTATATTATATATTTTTATATTCACATATTTATTTATGGATATGTTTTATCACAATGGAGGATGAAATCACCTTATAGGATGTACATGCAATAATGATTTCTTATTGTTGATGGCATATTAATAATATTCAATGCACCATTTCCTATGGTAGAGTGTTGGAATATAATATTGTGGGATACATGATCATATTAGTATGATTAGTTCAAACTAATCTTTAGATTATTTTTAATCTGTGAAAATAGAATTATTGATATCTGGAAGGTCATCATTAGGATTATGACTATGTGAGTGTTTTTTCATAAGTTTGATGGGGTAATATCATTATACAATATTTATTTATTTTATTCTACATTAGATCATGGTACCATGTATGATATGGGAACTATCATTTTGGTGTAGCTTACTCATGATTCTTATGGGATGTTAAGCAATAGTCAGAAAACCATTAAGTGAGTTACAATATTTATGTGATGTATTTATAAATGGTTTATAATGTACTAATAATCTAGGCTCCTAAATTAGTTTGAGGACCACCTAACTTAAGAGATGATGTTGGATAAATATATTAATTTGAGGTGGATCCCTATATAGTTATCCTTATATACCATTCATAAGGAAAATATCATATGGATATTGTACCATGTAAAAATGGATTATAGGCATCATGTCCATCTACCATATGGGAATAAGTGAGAGATTATATCAAACAAAGTTATAAATGGTGGCTATATCCACATGGATGTGATTGTGTTCCTAGATAATTTAAAATAGTTCACCCAACAACACCAATAATAGTCTCGCATCATTGGGTGAAACATTCATAAGAGCTATGGAGAGTAGGGGGACAAGGCATACTAATACATTTCCTAGTTTTAAGACATCATCATTCTTCATGTGGTGGGAAGTGACATTAGTGGTGGTTGTATGAGAGTGAAGTGGAGAAGATAGGAACTAGTCACAATATTTTGATTGTTGAAGGGGATCACCAAAAAAATATAGATGGGTCATCCAGTGATTATTGCAACCACTAAGAATTATTTTTTGTTCAACACGAGAAGTGGGTTATAATATGACCGATATTGACTTAGGATAATGGATATATCCTAAAATTTAGGGTAGATAATGAGAATTATGTCGATAAATGCCTATATATATGTAAAATTGGAGACATACATTACTTTTTAATTATCACTTTCTTTTTATAGACATAGAGATATACATGTTATGTAATAGTGGTATATTTAAATTAAAATTATTTATATATGGATATCTAATGTTGAATTTTGTTTTATTTTTTTAAATAGTAGTGAAAATAGTGTAATGGAAGACTATGATGGAGAGGACCCATCATGATATCCTAGATGATGTATTGTTATAAAAGTATAAAATGTAGATGGGGGATCTATTTTTACCTTTCATACCATATGCCAGCAAGTTTGTATTAGTTGGCACTATTACAAGGGATATATGATGCTGGAGAGATATTATTACACTAGTAATTCTTAAAGAATGGGATGGTGCATTGTAGAAACAATAGGTTATGGCATATCTTACCTAGAAAGTGGAGGTTAATTATCATATAATGACTATGATTGAGTGAACAAATTAGAGATATATCTAGTAAGAGTGGAAGGAGAGATCTGAGTATTATGGTCCTAAACTTGCAAACTAAAGGGGTTATTACATATAACTATAATTATAGGGTCCTTAGGTAGCATGACACTTTTCCCACCACACAAGGATGAAGGAAAATCATAAAGATAGTGATGTTTTATATATTTTTAATTTATATTATATGTATAAAATTTTTACACATGCATATATACATAAATATGCATGCACTCATGTGCACACACACACACATAATGTGTTCTACATGGATTTCTATTTTTAATATTCTATTATATCATGTATTATGGTTATAATATCATGCTATAAAAAATGTTACTATGTGATTTATATTTTATTATTTTATATAAGATGCAAGCAGCTACATGGTAAAGAAGATAAAAAGCTAAAGTGTGAAAAATGACATCTTAAGTAAGTAGATAGAAAAATAAGAAAATAATTTATGTGAATAAATAACATAATTAAATAAATTTATAACATACCAAATTTATTAATATATGAATCTTAAGGTAAAATGTAAGATATTTAAAACATTTTAAACAAAAATTCATAAATCACATCAATTTTAAATACAAGGCATAACATAAGATGCAAAAACAAATGTAAATAATATATCCAATGTATTAAATGTGAAATATAATAAAATAATATATTAAATTAATATGTGTAAAATTTCATCCAAATAAAGATAAGTGTAAACTCAAAACTAACAAAGTAGAAAACAAAAGTTATTTTAAATACATCTAATGTAAAATAAGTTTAAACTAGAATTAAAAAAGGAAATAAAGACTTGAATGATTGAAAACTCAAAATCAATGATTGTGATAAAGTAGTGTATAGGAAAGCATAAGCATATAGATACATGAATATGATGATTTATATGGTGTTGGAATGAATAGTGATGATATTTTTTGAGTAAGGCCTAATTTTATTCCCCAATGTCTTACAATATAAATTTCAAACTAGAAAGCTAAGAGTCACTATAAATTCATTTTAGGAGTCAAGTTTGAAGCTAATAGATATAAGATAATAATATAAATAAGAGGGATAGTATTCAAATAGAATAAATATCCAATAAGGGGATAGAGTTAAATATGTGATGAATATAACAATAATATAATGAGACATGAGGGTGTTGTATAAATTTTTTGTAGAGATAAGATAATCTAATCAAGTGGGATAGGCTAGGAGCATTCAACATGAATGATCTAGATAAACCCAAATATAAATCTTTATATTGAGCTAAAAATTGATGTATATAGGTCATCCCATGAAGTCTATATGTATTAAAATTTAAAAATATCCTAATTTCCAACAATGTGTTCTCTACTCCTTAGGATCCCTTATAGAGCCATCAATCTACTATGAATTTTGGTTACTTATGTTATAAAGTATGTGGAACTAGAATGTGAGATAAATTTAAGTAATGATGTAATAAAAAATCATACTCTATTCTATATAATTACCACATCCTATTTCATGTTTAATATATCATGAGGCAAATTGAGGAGTTTGAGCTCTAAATAGAATAAGAGATGTGCTAAAAATATCAAAGATTTTAGTGTGATATTATTATATGTTTTGTCAATACCAAAATTAAATAATATTAAAAGTGAATAAATTAATCATAATGAAACAATATTACCTCAAGAAATAATCAATCCATAATATTGATATGAGAGTTGACAAGTGGGGAAACCATCAAATAGAGAAAAAAACCACAATTTATTAAAAGTCTTAAAACAATGAATTTCTAAAAACATAACATGTAAAATATAAAATAGAGAGACAATGGAATTAATCTAAAATAGCATCAAAATTATTCAAGGGAAATACCAAGATCAATATTTTACCACTACTAAAAATCAATAACAGAGGAGGAGAACTTAATAAAAAGAATTAAAAAGAATGAGTTACATGTGCAAGCTTTATCATGTGTTTCAAGTGTCCAAAATATTATTACAAGTGAGGAGAATGTGTGTGGAATGTGGGGGGAGAGTGGTTACATGAAATTAACTCCCAAAATCCTAAGGAGGACAAAGAGGTGAGTGACACCTCATGGACTATGGAATTATGTGAACTAATTATTCATATAAATACAAATTCTTTGTACATGAGTAAAACTTAGGATAAAATGTTATCTTAAATAAATGGTTTAAAAACACACTCTTAAAGACTTAGAAAAGGACCCAATTAATAATAATTCTCCAACACTCCCCATTAATCTTAATTTGGGGTTACAAAAGTGTATAAATGTGTTTATAGATAATGAAGGGAGTTGAAATTACATGATACTCCCCCTTAATATAAACTTCCTTTTAAAAAATTACAATATTTTGAATTAAAATAAGAAAAGGTGTCAAAAAAATTCACAAGGATGAAAGTGTGATCATAAAATCCTCCAAGAATCCTCTTTAAATAATCGGGTCTATTGACAATGGAACAAATACCAACAAAAATAAGTAATGATCCATAAACCTACAAAATAAATAAGATATCACCAATATTTTAAGTTAAGTAATTTTTATGTCAAAAAATACAATCTACATACATAATGTAGTAAAGATAGATGTACAAGTAGACAAATTTGATCTAGAGATAACTTTCATCATAAAGTACAAAATCCTACACACAAGAAAGTTAATAAAAAAAACTCTAAATAAAGCATATATATTTTGCAATAAAAAATCAAGGAATAAAAAAAGATGATTTAGTTTAATCAAAATGGAGACAATGAAAATGAGTAACTTGAAAAATATATTCAATGTGAAGCATTGGAATAATTATTACAAGACGACTATCAAGAAGCTAGAATAATAAAAAATATTCTTATTATGTATAAAAAGGTTTCAAATTATAAAATTAATTTTGATAAGAGATAAACATATTTTTTCAACACTCTAATGATTAGATAAGTGAGGATAGCTACAATGTTGAGCCACCAAATTAAAGGACTTCTTTCCATCTACCTAGGAATGTCACTCATTAGTAATCAACTCCAAGTTTCAACATGGAATTTGTTGATAGAAAGATTCTAAAAGAGGCTTGTAAGATTGAAAGGTAAACTCTTATATCATGATAGGAAGGTAGTATTGATTAAGATCATCTTAGAAAGTCTCCTAGTTTACATTTTATCCTTGTTTAATCTACCCAAGGGAGCGGAAGATAAACTTATCAAGATTTAATGAAATTTTCTTTAGTCTGCGACTAAGAAAAAAAACAAATTTTACTTGATAGTGTGGAATAAATTTTGTGACAAAAAAGATTTTGGTAGTTTGGGAATTAGAAATATTCAAATGGTCAACAAAGCTCTAGTTTCCAAATTTGTTTGGAGATTTATAACTAAAAATTCAATTTAGGTAAAGATTCTCTCCTTAAAATATCTTGAAGGAAGTGACCCAATCATCATGTTGTTTGAGGATTAATTTATGAGAGTCTCTCATATTTGGAATTTTTAACTACTAACAAAGAGTTAATTATTGAAGGGTCCATCTAAATGGTAAATAGCTGAAGGTAGGAGGATAGATTTTTGGAAGGGTAACTAGATCATGGAATTGACATCCATTTAGAGGGACATTGGCTTACACCTTCAAGAAAAAATAAGGTAGAAATATGGAGATAATGGCATTGAATATTGGAAAATAAGGGAGGGAACTAGACATTGGAAAGAACTAAGTTTGGACATCATAAATTAGAATGATAATTTCAAGTTAGCTGAGCTAAATAATGTTTTGTACATTATCCATAACTTAGGGGTAGATAGAGAATATAATTTGGTCTAGTTGATGGAAAATATAAATTCAAATTAGAATATGATCTTATCTCTCAAGAATAAGAAGTTGAGGTTAACTAGAAAGGAGTGCTGGATAAATTTCTTACTCTACAAATTAGCTTCTTCTTATGGGTTTCCATTCAAAACAAAATATTGATTGCAGATAGTATCAGGAAAAGAGGATGCATTATTACTAACAAATGTGTGTTGTGTGAAGAGGAAAATGAAATTGTGTATCACTTATTAGTAAAATGATCTTTCATGTAAAAAAACTGGAGTTTCTTCATGAAAAATTCAACATTTAATGGGTGTAACCTGGTTCATTGATGGAAGTTTGGATGTCTTGGAGCTATCCTTCAAAAAACTCTCATCTTAATTAGCTATGGAATTTAACTCTACTACACATTATATGGGGGGTTTGGGGAACAAGAAATAACAAAATCTTCATAGATAATAACTACAACAACAAAGATATATCTAAAAGAATTTTTATGTATATCAAATAAAAATATAGGTCAATTCAAAACAAGAAAGCCAAAAATCTACTCTCCTATGAACAAATTCCATCTCAAAATTGGCACATAAACACTTTAGACTTAGGGAAACCAGACCCTAAGGACAAAATAAGAAAAATAATTAAGTGTAAACCTCCACCTGAGGGATGGATGAAGTTCAATTTTTATGGAGCTTCAAAGGGAAATTTAAGAGTAGTAGGGGGAGGTGGAATCCTCAAAAAAATTGAAGGAAAGCTACATTCTACTTATGCAGGAGATATGGGTCTAAAAATGAACCATTGAGTTCAAGATCTAGATGTATTATGGGGGATTAGATTGGCAAAGAAAATGAATGCTCAAAATATCTTGGTGGAGGATGACTCCTTCAATATTGTAAATTATTTAAATGATAAAAATCTCATAAACTAGTCTATCAAGCATATCATTAATGAAGAACATTTTGAACTCCTTACAATAAGTTCATAGCTAACATACTTACAAAGAAGGAATGGGATTGTTGACTGGTTTACAAACATGGGAGTTAATAATGTGGGTTTTAAAACTTGGTTTGGCCATGAAGACCTCCTTAGGGAGTTGATTTTAAAATTTATTAATGAAGGTAATAACCATGTTTATAATTTTATACATATGGATGTTTTCCATAATCTCTATAGGGGACATGAATTTGTATGTAATGAATTAGGGAGTTAGTTCTTATGATCCTAATTTAAGTTGTTTTGTGGAGAAATATCTATAAGGGGGAAAGAATCTAGGAGAAGGACAAAACAATAAACATGATTAATTCCCTATTTAGATGGTCTATGAGAATAGAGACAAAAAAAGTTATTAGAGTTAAGTCAAGAGGAATTTAATGGGCCTACCAAATAGGATTGAACCTAAACTCCAACCAGAAGTTAGAAAGAATGAAATAGCATGGAATACCTTGTAGGTAGGGGGCTTTACAGGATTTATGGAAAGAGTTTAAGGGATTGATAGACATATCTCTATCTTGTTCATAAAATCTTGTGATGAATGGTCTATTACCATCAATGGCATCATGTTTGACATCATAGAGGAACTTATCTCACATGTGACATGTAATGATTCCAAAAACTAACAAGACAAAAAAATTACCAATAGGCCAAGATTTTGAACAATAACTTGTATTGATTTGAATTGAATCAATTAAATTAATTTTAAACCCAAACCATGCTTAAATAAGTATTAACTCAGAAATTAGAGTTTACATGCAAAATTTGAAAAAAATTAAAATCTCAAAAAAAAGCTTATTTTTAAAATCTCCTAAAATATCCTAAACACTATAATTAGACTATGGGACAAAATTCAACTGAATTTGATGTTTAGTTCTAAAAACATACAATTTTTAAAAATATAAAAAACTCAAAAAAATAATTAAATCACAATTTTGGACCCTTATATGATCATGTATGACCTTTAAAAATATCAAAAACATTGTGAGGCTGATTGAACATACTATTATAGTAACAACCTTTTTGATACGATCATTTTGGCACATGGAAAAGCTCAAATGGAGTTATGGGTCAAAAGTTATGGCCTCTAAAAGGTTGTCCTATCTTTTTGCATCAAAATGCCTTATAATTGAGGAAACCAAGATTTAATACACTCCAAAATAATTCAAACTAGATAAAGAGGCTTTTCTAGAAGATGGCAATTAGTTTGTGTATTTGCATAATGGTTTTGACAAGGAATCTCTTTCCAGGCCATTCACTGAGGTAGCTTTTCACCTTACTCCTTAAATTAGAGTGTATAATGTGGTGAGATGGTCTATGCTTATAATGATAAATTACTTTAGGCATAGGCTATCATTTAGCCTTCCTTTCTTTATTCTCAAATACATGGAGACCTCTATTTTGAAATTCAATAATAAAAATTATTCTGCTCTAAGAAATGAGGGGATAATTTTACCCATCTTCAAATACTTAAAAGGCATGAAACAAACATGCCTAAAATACCTCAAAACTAGCAAGAGAAGATGGAGGAGGGGTTGATGGATATAAGGAAGATAAAAAAATGTTTGGATTAAGTATCTAGGTATCCCAAGTAAGACTTCAAGAAGTAAGAAAAAAATTTAGAGAAGTAAATTATTAAGAAA
The DNA here is from genome assembly GCA_037957365.1 of Torreya grandis. Lineage (NCBI taxonomy): Eukaryota > Viridiplantae > Streptophyta > Pinopsida > Cupressales > Taxaceae > Torreya > Torreya grandis. Next base: position 457,213 of record JARHVA010005075.1, read on the forward strand.
TGGAAATATATAATTAAATAATAGGACAACATTAAAAATCATCTAAAAAGTGATTCTAAAATCATGGATCACAACAAAGAGAAACATGGGATCCATGGGAACAAGAGCTTGTAAGAGTCAAAAGAAAAGAGAGGAGATGATAAAGTCATTATCATGGATAGAGATAATGAGGATTTGGAAAAAATTAGTAAAGAAGGATAAAAGAATAGAGAGCAAGATCAAGCACAAACAACACCTGAGATAGAGAAGAAGGGGATCACAACTCTAGAAAAATGGGAGATAACACATAATCATAAGCACAAAAATGTGGAGTTCAACCATCTGGTGGTAACACTCAAAGGTAAGAAGAATGTAGATAAAATAGTAGAAGAACTAGAACTCAAAAATGCCTTAATGAAGTGGTTCATACATGAGATTATATATTTGAAGATTAAAATGAATTTACTTTAGTAGGAGAATGAAAAAATGTCTCAAACCTTAGTAGAGAGAGGAGAACATCTAGATTTAGTGCTTGAATTTTAGAGTGAAATTACTTGAACATGCTAAAGATAATCTGTAAAACAAGATAATTTTTTTAGTCAATTGTAGTAAGGTTACAATGAATGAAGGACAATAATCAAAATAATTTTTATTAGCATTAGAAGTATTATAATCAAAATAATTTTTCTTATAAGTCCTTAAGTGAGGAGGACAATATGATTTTAAATTTGCATTAGAAGTAATTTAATTATTAAAATCAAGACCTTTATAATTTGTATTATATTTAGGAAAAATAGGTTCAATAATACCATATTCACACTCATCAAGCCCACCCACTACCCAAATAACCCATATTGTGCATGATTTTTAAGCCATGGTTTGTAGAAAGAGTGTTCAAAGAATCTTCAGTTTGTTTAAGAATACAACAAGTTTTAATGACATTAGAGATATTAGTATGTATAAAAGATGTAAATTTGTTATTTAAAGCATCAAACAAAGATTTCATGTTCATCAATTTTGAAAATCATTTTGAATTGTAATAATGGAACTATGCAAATTAAAAATTATATCATTTTGATATTGAATTTCATGTTTGAGAGAGAATTTATTCATTCTTACAAGAAAGAGATTACATAGTATTCTTTAATTCCAAAAAGATGGCCAATTTGAATTCTATTATAATAAGATTATGCAAATTTTAAGTTTGAAAAAAATCTAATAATACTTAAAACAACTTTGCTTGAAAAATATAAACTTAAGATTCAATTGTAAAATTAAATCCAAACTAAAAGACTAATTTTTCTTGAAAAGACTAATGGTTGAATTGTTTTTGTTTTTAAAAAACTTGATTATAAAATAAAATATTAAAATATCATGTGAATAGTTCTATTTAAAAAATAATTTGCTTTGGTTTAAAAAATCAAATGCTTTGTTTTAAAAAAATCTTTATTGACATAAAGATTTTAAAACTCTTGAATTTTAGTAAAACATGTCACATTCCACGTGGGTATGAAAAGGCCTCATTTTACATGACTTAAAAAGTTTAATTTAATTTTATTTGAAAATAGAATAGAAATATTGGATATTAAAAATTAAAGCTTTAAAAAGCCAAAAGGAGTTAAAAACCTCTTTTGTCTTATGTGGATCATAAATCAATGACAATGATTTTAAATTGGAAGCATATAAGGAATCTCAAATTATTATTATTTTTTATTTTTTTAATAATTCTCATGTGCCACAAGAAATATTTAACATTATAAATTGAGAAAATTTAATTAAATAAAACTAAAATCTATTTTTTATAATAGAGAATCTTAACATATGAAAAAATAATGACAATGCATTAACACTCGTGAATGAAAAAAAATAGATAAATTATTTTGAATAATAAATTAAAAATTATAGCGTACTAAATAAGGACAACATGAATATATTTAAATAGTTGTAGAGATTTCCGTATAGAAACTAGAGGAAAGATGTTAAATATGAATAAAATACTATGCATTGATCACTGAGGGAAAAAGATGTCAATAATTGATCAAAATTCCCTATTAAAGCATAGGGAAAGTGTTCAATAGGAATTAATGGTGATGGGAAGTTTTAAATGCCAATTATATAGAAGGAATAGGTAAATGTATTAAGGGAAGAGGGAAACCAATATAAATTAGTGTAAAAGAGCCATTAGAAAAAAGAGGTTAAAAATCAATAAATCGACTATAAATTTAATTTATAGAAGGCACATAATAAATAAGTTAAAGGAGGAAGGAGGACACTTAACATTTAAAAATTCTAACGCAATATAAATACATTTTTTGACACTGTATGAGAGAAAAAAAATTCACACAAAAGCATTATAGAAAGGAGATAACTCCACAAGATCAGAGAGCATTAAATACAACCTCTTATACATCATATGCACGGGTTAAACTAAAATTATCATTATAAAACATCAATAAAATGATGATATTAATATATAAGAGAGAATTAAAAAATAAATAAAAAATTTATTTACCACTTCAAAGCTAAAAGATAGAGAAGGACACATATGCCAAAGAAGATGCCACATAAATATAATTAATAATACATATTACTAAGAGATTCCACATGAATATAAAATAAGGATGTATTAATATAAATTAATAAAATTTAATTATATTCAAATTTAAAAGAATGAAAACATTTTTTTTTTGAAAAAAAACATGTTTTTATGAAGAAACATAGTCACTATTTTGACAATTTCTCTTAAGCTGTGATATAGGTTTATTTAAAAAAATTTAAAAAATATGTTAGCTATAAAACTAAAAATATCACTAAATTTTAGTGGAAACCAATATGTTAATAAAAATATAAATTCAATTGAATATGATAAGTTTATCAAAAATGGCTCATTCATCACCAAAGACCCTGCAAAATGAAACTAGAAGGTAAAAATAATAATAAATAGGTATGTAAAAAAAGGAGATGGATTTGAAAAAAATATGAAATTCCTCAAAGAAATATGTATTAGATTTGAGCCAAGATCAAAATTAAATAGTGTTTAAAGTGAATAAATGAAGCATAATAAAGCAATATTATCTCAAAAAATAATCAATCCACAATATTGATATGAGAGTTGACAAGTGAGGAAATACTCAAATAGATCAAAATACCAAAATATATTAGAAACCTTATATCAATGAATCTCCAAATTAATATCATGTAGAAGTTGAGAAAGAGAGAGAGAGAGAGTCCTTAAGTCAAAAGATAATCATAAGCATGCAAGACCAAGATAATTATCAAGATGTACCACTACTAAAACTCAAGAAGAGATGAGGAGAATAACTCAATGAAATGAGATAGAAGGTTTAAGGATTTACATGTGAAAGCTTCAACATATGTGCCAAGTGTCCTTAATCCTATTACAAGTGAAGATGATGTGTGTAACATGTGGGGGGATATGATTTACATGCAAGTAACTCAAAAAACCCTGAGGATGAAAACGTGAGTGGCACCTCATGGAATCCATATTTACATGAATTAATAGTTCACATAAATATAATTTCTCCACATATGAATAAAACTTGGGATAAAAAACTATCCTAAATATTGGGTAACCTAAAACAATCTTAAAATCTTAGGAAATGACATATATCAGATTAATTCTCCAGCATATATGAGTTTTAAGATATATTTTTAATTTAAAAAATATATATTTTAATTATTTTTTTAATTTTATATTTCCCTCCTCCATATGTATTTGTAAGAACTATCAATAAGTGTTATATATGACTAACACATGATATGATACACTTAAGTAGTGGAGAAGAAAACCTAGAAACCAATATGGTTGTATACTCATAATATTGTAATTTATAAATTACTATAGTCTCAAAACTAAACTAAGTGTGCCTCAACTAAAATTAGATATAAATATGGGCAATGCAAAATAACTATCCATGTTAAAAAGGTGATATAATTAGAATATGCTAGTAGTTTACCACAATAAGGGATATATTTTCTTTCATAAGTGACTACAAGAAAAAAAGGGATTTAAAATTACATGGGCATGTAGGTAAAATCATGAATATGAAAACCCAAATAAGGGAAGTGATATGAAATATGGTAATCACATCACTATATAATCCATATAAACATAAAAAGGGTCTAACATAATCACTAATTAAATAAATCATCCCCAAATATGGGTAATATAAAAATAGATACCACATAATGACTAACACCAATTATAAATATGGTATAAAATGTGAAAGATAAACCTAAAGGTGTTATATAAGATCCACCAAGGAAATTAAGGATGACTATAAACCATCCCAAAAGAGGGGATCTAAAATGATTAAAAAATTTTAAAGGTGGTAATGAAAATTCACAAGAGAAATTAAGGTTACTTTAAATCATCCCAAAATAAGGGGATTATGAAATGATATCAAATATTCTTAAAAACATTGTGAAAATAAAGAATATGATACAAGATATATATATATATATATATATATATATATATATATATATATATATATATATATATATATATATATATATATATACATACATACATACATACATACATACATACATACATATATATATATATACATACATACACACACACACACACACATATACATACATACATACATATATATACATACATATATATATATATACACACACATACAACATACATATATATATATATACATACATACATACATACATATACATACATACATACATACATACATACATACATACATATATATATATATATATACATACATACATACATATATGTATATATATATATGTATGTATGTATGTATGTATGTATATATATATATATAGATACATACACATACATACATATATATACATACATATATGTATGTATGTGTGTGTGTATATATATATATATATATATACACACACATACATACATGTATGTATGTATATATATATGTATGTATATATATGTATATATATGTATATATATATATATATATATATATATATATACATATATATATATATATGTATATACATATGTATATGTATATATATACATATACATATGTATATATATATATATATATGTTTTATATATATATATGTGTTACATATATATATATATACATATATATATATATATATATATACATATATATGTATATATATATATATATATAAATATGTATATGTATATGTGTGTATATATATATAAGTAACATATATATATATATATACATATATATACATATACATACATACATACATACATACATACATACCTACATACATACATACATACATACATACATACATACATATATATATATATATATATATATATATACAATAAACATCCTGTATGCTAAAGATAATAATGTGAGATTAAATTATGTAAATAAATGTAAGTAATAATATCAAATAATGAAATATTTTATCAATAATGACATGAAATGTCTCTACACACATCATCAATAACATCTTTCATGTCTTTTTGTAATTAATATCTAACTTGAGCCATAGTATTTTATAAATTTTATAAGTCTTTCAAAGATTACTTTGTAGAAGGGCCCCAAATAAAATTTATGAGAAATGGAAGGCAAAATTATTGAATCCTCATAATTAGATTAATTTTTTTGAGTAAGACTATATTCCACTTAGAAAGGAATGAGTCACACATCCTCTTCTTTAAGAGGTAATTCTAGCCATTAGGGAGGTTGTTCTTTCATTCTAGGTATGGCTTATGAACATTATTGAGTGTCTTGAGATGTGGGCCTTGGAAAATCTATGACATGCTATTGAATAGGTCTAAATTTATCCATATAAAGTGCACAATTTTCATGCCAAAGAAAATAACCTACCCATTTATAAAGAAATAATCAGGTGCGATCTTTATAAGTGACATATTCAAAAAAAGAGGAAAACTAATTTCCTTGAGATGAAATACATCTATATAGTATGAAATAGATTAACAACTAGTTTTAGAATATGTACTATTAATTTTGAAAATAACAAGAGTGACTAGGATTATAAGATTAAGGTGATCAACCATCTGTGATAGGAGATAGGCCTTTTGGATTCTATAGCATAATAAATTTCTAGTAGGTTCTATACTCCTAAGATAAATGACTCGAGACCTTTTTAAACTCACAAAACAACTTGTCCTCTAGGTTTGGTGGATGTAATGGTGTATCCAACGAATGATGAGGGACATAAAATGGTATAATAGGAAATAAATCATCCATTTCATAATTTTTTTAAAATGGATTGAAATGTGGAGTAGAAAAAAAAGGTCCAGTAATGGATAAATCATACATATCATTAGAAGTTGTAAGAGCTTGTCATATGAATGTAACAAAAATATTTAGAGGAAATTATCTCAAAGTATTCTAATGTATATAAATTATAAGGCCAATTCATATGATTATCATCTAAAATGCTTTGGAGAGGCATGAAAATGATAGAAACTATGTATTGTATAAATTAGATCCATCTCAAAACTATCAACATCAAATAAAGAAGTAACAATGTCAATAAATTTTAAGGTAATAAAGGAACTCGGTCAAAAAAGATAAAATAAGTTACTTCTAAATTAAAATGGATATTTTTTGTAAAAGGACTAAATTGAAGAACATTAAAATAGGATTTACACTTCCTTGGCATGGGCATAACCAAAAAATTAAGGGTTTTATAAGGTATAGCCATTATGATAATCAATTTTGGTGATATATAGTTGAATTTATTAAACCAATAGGTCAAAATCAATGATATAAAAATAAGGTTCCTGGAAATTAACATGGAAATTGGAAACACAACAATTGTCCTTTGTGAGAACAGGGTCACAAAGTAAGAGGAATATCAGATTTAATACTAAGAGTAAGATATGTTGCTCTAATATTCAACATTAATTAGGATCATCATTATCATTATAACAAATAAGGTTATATGTTAATTTTCCCACAAGATAAATGTGAAAACTATAATCTCTATTTGATTTTTCATAATAGTTAAAACACTAGAACTCATGAAATGATATGGTAGGTAAAGGATCAAGGGTATGGATTTTAGAGACACTGTGGTCATTGGATTTATATATTTTATAATGGATTATATCACCTTTTACCTTATAATAGGATCAATTTAAGTAACCTTCATGTATTGGCATGAGAAAGAGGTCATGAACCTCAAGTGATGAGTCTAAGATGATCGAGAAAAAATGTTATAAGAAAAGAGAAGTTTAATATGATGACCTTAACAATAACCATAATATGAGGTACCATAATATGAATATAAATTATTCATCTTAATGGAGGTATATGTATTTGATAATATAATTTTCATGTGCTATGGGTATACTTAAAGTTGTATGGAAAATATCTTAAGGTTTTAATGAATTCTAGAGAAGTGACATAATTTATGGAACCCTCATAAATAAAATATCACTTGACTTAGATTTCACCTAATTAGACATAATATTTTATAACTAATTATAAGTGATATGTAATTTCACATAAAGTGACTATCCATAGTGAAATCAACATAAAAGGGCATCCATTTGCATTGTTAAAAGATACTATCCTCAAACCTAGGAAAAATGATTTATTTCCCCATAGGTGGTGATCTATGAACATTCATGTCTAATAAAATCAACATAAAAATATTTATATGTCATGAATAAGTCTTCATGATATCAATAAAAAATTATTTAAGATGGGGGTCTATAAATAATTTCTATGGGATCTCACTCATCAAGGCTAATGTGAGTCTGATAGGACAGTAAGAGAGGGACCATGTTTATAATAAATTACTTATGTATGTAGAGGATTTGAACCTAATTGAATTTAATTTAAAAAAAATATTGCTTCAAAAATTTTGCTAAAATATAAGTAGGACGAGGAAACTATATTGGCCTGACAAATGCAATTGGTGACTTATAAGTCTCATAAAATATTATATCAAGCTGGAAACTATAGTAAAATAATAAATGGGCATAGAAATATAATTTTATGGGTAGGTGATGTGGTTGGGGAAGAAATGATACGATAATAATGTACCATAGTGGATACAATTAAAAGAGAAATGGTCAAAGAAAGTTGGTTGATAAGGTTTTACCTAATCTAGAAACAAAAGACTTTATCAATATGGTTGTTACATTTAAAAAGAGACTATAAGTAAAATAATTTATGGGTTTGGATAATACAATTACAAATATTATAAGTTATATAAATTCAGTCAATATTTTAAGATTGATAGGAAAATGTATTAGGCTAGCTGATACATTTGGGCTATGTTAAATCACAAAAAGCATGATTTTTTGGGATCCAATAGTTGACAAATGATGTAGATGATAAGATTTAACTTTTCTATATGTTGGATGAGGAACGTAAATTTAAAAGGGATAAGGATTATTATAGGAAATAACATTATTCATTTTTATATTTTTTTTCCATGTCCATTAGAAGAATGAGGGTTAACTATGGTTTAAACAACATTGGAGGCTAGCTAGGGACAGGTTTGAAGTTATTTTTAGTTTTATGATTTTGGCTATGATTTGATGTGATTTGGAATAGATGGAAAGTTGAGAATTGGGTTAGTAATTTGCTTCATGCTTGACCTTATACTTTTGATGCTTATCTACCTTTTCATAGTTTGGACTAAGAAAAAATTGAAAGGTTATGTGTTTACCTTTATTTTAAGATTCATTATAATTAACGAAATTATCATTGTACCAATCATTTTTTTTGGGATCATATTAATGGTTATTAATATGGTAAGGACCAACATCTCTAAGTTAGTGTCTAGTAAGTAATTTTATAATCTTATTAAGAGCAATATCTTATCAGGAGTAAGATGTTGATATACCTCACAAGTGTTAATTTTTTAGGAAGGAGAAAGTTAAGAAGGACTTTTAATTATATATTTATAAAAAGACACTTAAATAGAGCTTCCTAGATTAATGAAATGGATGGTTTTATATAATAATAAGCATAAGAGACATCATTTTTTATAGCATATTTAATTTTACATCTGATAATAATTCAAGTTCCAAACATAGGATATGAAGGCTCATTTTGTCTTAAAAAATAATCATGTCATTTAGCTTGATTTAAGACTTCTACCAATTGTTATATAGAATTATCCCTAATAATGTATTTAATTTTTTTTAATTAGGTAATGAAGAAGTGCAATAGGTTGTATTCCATCCTATTTTTACTAACTATGTTGGTTAAGGATTTCCATTATTCAATGAAGTCTTGGGAAGTATCATTGTCTACTTGTTTATAGTTGATAAAGTGAACTAAAATGTTTTCAAGTAAGTCATTTGATTAAAACTCTTGGAAAAATTCATTAACATGGTATTCTATAATTTAAATGGAGTTCAGCCATATTTGATATTACCTTTTTGAAGTGTTACCAAAAAAGGATTTAACTAGTAGTTTGGTACTTGTAAATGTATTAAATTTAATAAAGTACTTATAAATATTAACAAAGGATTTAAATTGAAAAGTGGGATTGGTGCATCTATTATTAGAGATCATATAATTAATTAAACCTATGTAAATGTGAAAAATTTGATGTTATAAGGTATATTTTTTTGGTGTGTATCATTATTTTTGTGAAGTGGGTGTTGTAAACTAAGGCCAAGAAGAGAATCTATAATGGTGGATAATAGGGGAAGGATCATTTTTATTTAACATTTCAATTGAATCTAAGGAGGATTAACTTGCATTTTCATAAGTTGGTTTTGTGTTTACATAATTTTATAATTATTAGTAACTTGTATGTTATTCATTTGGGTCACTTCTTGCAATATGATTTAGTTAGGACTGAGAGTGTTCTAGGTTAAATTAGAGGCATAAGTGGCATGTTACAATGCACTAGATATAGAATTCACTTAGGTAATAACATTATCAATTTGGCTAGTCTCACTAAATAAATCCCTGATATGTTATTATATTACTAGGCATGGTGGATGAGAAAGGAAAGAGGTAAGTTAAAAAAAGACATTCCCCATGTTTAATAGAAAAATTTAGAGTAGAGGAAGTTGGATGTTCCAAACATGTTTCCATCATGATGTGATATAAAAACATAGGTTCCTTTTTGCTATGCTATAACACACACACACACACACACACACACACACACACACACACACACACACACACACACACACACACACACACACACACACACACACACACACACACACACACACACACACACACACACACACACACACACACACACACACACACACACACACACACACACACACACACACACACACACACTGAGTGTGTGTGTG